>VDFB02288567.1:0-30853 GCA_007258455.2 Sequoia sempervirens
TCAATAGTACACCCAACAACAACAAAAAGGATCCTATTTTCCTCATACAAACATCATAAATCCAAATGCATTAGGGACATATTCATCACTTTCACAAAATCTCACACCCCCATACACCCCATATAACTCATCTCTGATCCCACCATATGTTCCTCCACCAACCTAGTGATGATCTCAATACCACAATCGGAAGAACTCACAAGAAATGTAGGACCCTCGTGATGGGAAAGACAAAGAAACCCCACAATGCAAAACTTAAAATCCTACCCATTTTATTGAAACATAGCAATAGTACCATTCCCTCATAGTTTTGAAATCCACAAATTTGACAAATATAGAGGGAGAGGAAGTCATGTGGACCATATCAAACAATTCAATGTCATGTGCATGGAAGTGGCTTACAATGATTCATATATCAAACAATTCAATGTCATGTGCATGGAAGTGGCTTACAATGATTCATATCTAATGCACCTCTTCCCTCAAAGTTTAACAAGTATTGCTATGGATTGGTTCTCTTGTTTTCCTCCTGGTATCAAAAATTTTCAAGAAATCACTGACAAATTCATTGATCACTTCTCCTTCAATCTTGACATGAACACTAGTCTAGAAGAGTTGTACACTCTCAAACAAAATCCAAGGGAAACCCTCACAAACTTTTTATAATGATGGAGACAAAGAGCTAATTAAAACAAGTGGCCTCTTCTGATGAACAACAAGTGAGAATCATCATAGCCAACCTTGATCCAAATCTATCATTCCACTTGAAAATGCAATGCATCACATCCTATGATGAGCTTGTTCCAAGAGCCCTTAACATTGAAAGAGCCCTAATCTCACAAGGAAATACTCAACCTTACAAAGACAATTTTCCTTCAACCAATTCAAATGAGAAGCCTTGTGTATGGGCTAAGAAAAAAAACGTAACAAACGATGGTGTGGTAGATGTTAAGGTCAAACTCAATGCTCCTAGACCCAACAATAATCAAATTGCAAACATCCAACCAACTGTGAAAAAAATGGTAACACCTCGGGATAATCAAATCAATAACTCCAACATGCAACCAAGGAAAACCAGTAACAGGAAAACCTACCCCAAATGCAAGTACACACAATTATCAAATCCTATCAGTACAATCATGAAGAAATTGGTAGAGTTGAATTTGATAACACTTCCTAACTTTGATAACTACCAAGAACCACAAGAAAAGCCATCCTAGTACAATGAGTGCGATCTATGTGACTTTCATAAAATCAAAGGACATAAAACAAAAAATTGCATGAAACTTAAGAACATCATACAAGATATCATAGAGAACAATACCATATCTATTGAGGTATCAACTGGAAACCAAGATCTCAAGATATACAAGACCCCTATGCCTGCTCATAACAAAGCAAACAACAATGGAAAAGCAAAGGATTACACCATTGTTCAACACACCTATTCCAATGTAGTCACCTCCTATGATAGCATTATATTGTTGTCACTATCAAGGGAGCTAGTACATAATGTGGAGTCACCACATGACGTGGAAAATTAACCATTCAAGGAGCTATCCCAACCCAATCTAGGACACAACTTACTTTTCCCACATTTAATCCTAGCAAGTACAATCTTGTAGATCAGCTTAAACAAACCCCCACTCAGATATCAATCTTGTAACTCTTGAAATTATCTCCTACACACAGGGAAATACTAGAAAAATCCTTGTCTAAGTCATCTATTCTTGAGAACATTGATACCGATCAGTTTCAGGCTATGGTAGGGCATATCGCCAGCCATCTTCTTACCTTCTCCAAGCAAGATTTATCATCACAACCATCCCATAACCATGCTTTACACCTTGAGGTTGCCATTCATAAAACAAGGTCAAAAGAGTCTTGGTAGATGGAGGTGTTGGTCTACACATTTGTACCCTGCAGTTGATCAAGCATCTAGGATATTCAGAAGATATTATTGAAAAGACAAAGAGTACCACCATCAAAGGATATGACGACCAAGAAAGGGTATCACAAGGAATCATAGCACTCCCTATCCAATTGGGACCTCTTATTGCAAAAACTACATGCCAAGTACTTGATCTTGATCTTCCATATAACATACTACTTGGTCAACCTTGGATCCATGCTTTGAAAGTCGTAGCCTCAACCTACCATCAATGTGTGAAGTTTTATTTTGAGGGCAAAGAAATCACTATCCATGGAGATCATGAGCCTTTCTACTACTGCAAGAACCTTGAAGCCAAGTTTTATAAGATCCCCCAAATACCCAAAAATGATGAAGGACCTACACAATCAAGCTCATTTGTTGACCCATCATATCTAGCCTCTACCTCAACATCCCAAGTACCAATTGTGAAAATCATACCTAATGTCAAAGAAATAATCCAAGATGATGGTTGTGGAAACTACAAAATATTGAAAGAAACCCTTGTCTTAGGAGAGCTACCTATTTCTCCTCAAACTCACAGGAAACCCACATCTAGCACCAAGGAACTAGAAATAATCAAGTGGAAGCTACTACCTTCACCAAGTGGGGAGACTTGAATCAAGAAGACATCAATGAGAAAATTCTCTAAAATCCTCTATCAAGATGAATGACTTGTTCTTGTTCTTCCCATGGAATATGATAACAAAGGTCTACAACTAATGCAAAATTGGAGATATAACAAGAATGAGAAGCTAGGATAGAATGATAATGGTTTACTAGAACCCATTGTTCCTGAGAAACGACTAAGGAACCTTGGCTTAGGTTGTACTACTAGCAAGGTCACAGTTATTGGAAAAGATATTACTGCTAAATGAGTTGAGGCTTCCTCTTGGTCACCTACTTCACATGATACTACCTTAGATGACTTTCCTCTTGATGTTGCTGGCCTATTTGAGAACTACACCCTCTTTATGATATCCATAGCATCCTTTATCGCAAACAACCAACCAACTGAAACACGCCTAGTGTAGACACCAAAAAATGCCCTCTTACGATACCTTGTCACAACATCGCATCATTTAGACACCGTGTATCATGTTTTACCCTAGGTACCCATGTCATCACCTAATTAGTTAAATAAATCTTATTTATTTGACTAATTTCATTTATTCCCTTCCTATGCATAAGCCATCCATTCCTCTAATGTTAATTAAATAATTTATATTATTTAATTAATTAAATCATTTCTATTCATTCTTCTAATGTTAATTAAATAATTTATACTATTTAATTAATGAAGTCATAAATTTAACATTAATTAAATAAATCAAATATTTATTTAATTAATAAAATCTTAAAAGGATATTCTCGCTTTCTTTCCAAAATTTGAACTCATGTGTATCTAATTAATTTATTTAATTAGATAATTCATCAATTATCCTTCTCATCTTTTTCAGGATTTATTTCCTTAAAAAGAGAAAATCATAATCCTTCTATCTTTTTAAAATCTTATCTTGTTTTATTTCCTCTTTGATCAAATAAAGCAAAAATCAAATATTGTTGAATCTTCTTCTCCGTCCACATTGAAACTCTATAAATCTAACCTTTCACAGGCCATTTGGATTGAATCTTCTTCTAGCATCCTCATTCTATCAAAATCATTCCTCGATGTTTCATTTGTCTCTATCATTCTCCATTTGTCATCATCATCAAGTCGTTATACTGCAATAGTGAGCAACCAACATTCCTCCAACAATCAACCTTCAAAATCTCGCATTCTTATGTAGGTGGAGAAGAGCCATGGAGGTCAATCAAGTCTAGTTTGAAAATTGGTTTGCATGTCCTTTGTGTATTTGCATTTTCATTCTATTTTGTACTTCATGGTGCTTGATAGGGTTTAGTTAGTTTATTGTTTTCAATACTAAATCTGATTGAAATTTTCCCTATCTACATTTGGTGAACCTGACGTGAATAACCCTTGTTCTTTTGAGCCTTTGTGAGTTTTATTTTGCAGGTCAAGGGTCTTTCTAAAGAGGGATTGAAGATCAAGTCTTTTATAGGAGCCCCAAATCAGAAAAATAGCCTCACCATTGCGATCATAGGGGCTGAGAGACAACTTTTGACATATAACTTGACATATTTTTCTTGCAGAAAACTTTTTGAAATTTTTTTAAACCCCCTCTTTGTTTGTAGTTATATATACAACAAATATATTCCTAAAATTTACTGCAAAAATATATACATAGGTCCAAGATATAAATAGTTTCCAAGTAATACACAAACACAATTTCTTGCATCATAAATCTCAAACTTTATGTCAAAATGTATACAATAAATATATTGTATGGTTGTATTAAATAAATTGTTGTTTTTTGTTTATACTCTTTGTACCTACACTTTTTGGGGTTTATTATATACATGAGGGCACATTTTATTTTATTTTTACATTTAAACGCACAATATTTGTGAAAGTACTCACATGACTAGTGTGGAGTATATGCACAGATCGTGGCCTATGGAGCTCTCACAACCCGTGACCACTTTTAATGGTCACATAATCTTCTAAAAAGAAAAATATGTGTGCCTTTCTTTTAAATCCTAAACATTACACTATGTAAGCTTTTGAATATATGTGCTTAAACATAGTTTGAATCTTTTTATGATTACTTTTCTTTTTAAAAAAATTAAAATTAAAAAAATAATATTTTTTTTCAACTTTTTAAATTTCTTTTACTTTTTCTTAAGGCCTTTAGCCCCTGGTTATATGGGAGACCAGGAGCTATGCTAAAAAAAATTTCAGCACTCAGTCATGCACTTGGTCACGTGGGGCCAAAACTTAGGCGTTTGGGGGCTTAACTTAGAGCCCCTCTTTCTTTGCACACCTTTAAAGAGGCAGTTTCACGAAAATGGACATAACTTTTGCGTAACAGGTCGGATTTTCAAATTTCAAAAAGCATTGGAAAGTTGACTTAGAAAACTACGTAGTGGTGAAGACCATTTCAGGTGACTGTATCATTTTTAGGATGTTTTTTAGTCAAATTCAAACTTGCATGCAAACTTCAAATGCTTATATCTTTTGTATTTTTGATCCAATTTCAACGATTTTTTTTTAAAGTGCATGAAATCTTCTGAATTTTTTGTTTATGCAATAAATTTGGCTGTATCAATTCATGTTAATCATATTTTATCAAAATTCCTCTTTTTCACATGGCTTTCTTCTATGCAAGTTTACTCGTTGTTTTCCGATTTGGTGGCTTGTAGGTGCATCTAAGGAGCTAGAACAACATCAGGATCAGTCATACACAACAGATTGGATGCAAAAAAAATTTAGGTGCATTCCTTCTAATCTTTCATCTCTTAATCTTGATTGTCACACATTTGGATTTGGGCTCTTGAAACAAATCTTGTCTTCAATGACATATCAAAAATCAAGACTAAAATTAACCATTGTCTTCCATCACATCTTGATTTGGGATCTAAAAAGAACGAGTGCTTCCATTGTTTTCTTACACACATTTCATTTCTAAGGGTCAATTAACAACTGTGAGTGTGAATCAAGTGCATGTGTTCTTTCACACCTCACCTGGTTCGCTTTTGTCAAACCCTTCATAGGAGGCCTACTAGGGGATTTCATCACCCCTAGGGATGACCTCAATCGAAGTGTGAATCGAAATACATGCTCTTTTGGGAGTTAAAATCTTGTCACTCTTGGCTAAGCCCCAAAGAACTTTATACCTTGGGGAAGTGAAGGTGAAGGGTGGGTTACCCCTTTCTCTTGGCTATGTGGCAGGATTTTTCTTCCAAATTATCCTTAGTCAACCTTGTGTAGACTATCTTGATACCTAATTGGCCATACCCAACTTGACTAGTCATAGGGCATGTTGATGTGTCTTCCATGTGTGCTTGTTTAATAATCATCAGTACATTCTTCAAATTTCAAAATTCAAACTTTCTTATGTGTCTTGCATGAGTGATTTATGTGTGTACATATGTGATCATTCATTTAAACATTTCCAAATCAAGCTAAACACCAAACACATAAAGACAAGTTACTCTACACGTTCTTCCAACACATTCATATCCAATCACTTTCATCCTAATCACCCTTCTTAGACACATCCTATCCATTTCATCCTAATCAATCAAATCATCCAATCTTGTCATTCCACATCATATCCTAATCATCATCATCTCTTTAATCTAGTCAACATCATTTAGCATCATGCCAACATTAGAATACCTAGAATCCCAACTTCACAACCTCCTTCAAACACTACACCAAATACCCCAACCCCTAGACCACCAAACCATACAAAGCCTTCAAACTCTCTTCCAAAATTTTCAAAAAATTAAATCACCCCAAATCCAACACCTCCTAGATCAAGCCAATCATTTCATTGCCACTTGTCAAATTCAACAACCACAACATCATCCCCTATCCATTCATTATCAACCAATGCCACCTCAACCTTATGTGCCACCCCATTCTACCTCATACCAATCTAATCCATCCACTTCTTCTCATGTCAATTCCATGTCAACACATCCATCCTTATCACTGCAAGAACATAGGAGCCCAAGTCCACCTTGGCAGGAAAATCAAGAGCCTTTCAATTCTCATGTTCGATTTGACAATGGGAACACCAATCTAGCTCATGCACCCTATAACTCTATCATACCACCATCCACTCAAATACCTATCCATAAGCCACCATGTCCTAGTCCTAATCCATTGGCCTCTCCACCTTTTGACCCATCAAACTCTTCATTCCACCCATCATCATCTAATCCACCATCAAATCCATGCCCTAAATTCAAACATTTCATAGGTAAACCTATGGTATTACCTCAATCCACCCATCCACCTACAAAGGATGTGACCCAAGGGATACAAGCAAGGAATCAATTATTGCCATGTCATTCAACACATATACTTGAACATACAAAAGAGTCCTCAAACATCATACCAAGTCCTTCAAGCCAACCATGTCATCCACAACCCCTTGAGCCAATTCAAGAACCTCCCCCATTAAGTACAAGTCAACCTCCATCATGTCCCTAGGTTGTTGACCATCAAGAACATGACAAGTCTCTCCATGAGAAATCCCCTTCCACCTTCATTCAAATAAATAATGAGGTATGTCAAGAGCACAATCCTAAACATGAGGAAACATTACCCCCTCATCCACATAACTATCAACACCCTCCCAATGATTTCATTCATAACATACCTAATACTCTTCATGATCAATCTTCCCTCTTTGATCAAGACCCCTTTTATGATCAAGAAGACCATGATGATCGTCTTAGCCAACTTTATGCATTACATGGTCAAGAGCTTTCCACCTCACCCATCCATGATGCACAAACATCCACTTCCCATGATGAGATAAGTTCCTCCCAAGCACACATAGAAGATCAAACAAATACCTTGGATCTAAGTGACCACAATGCTAATCAAGATCCTAATGATCCTCCATCACCCACTATCGACCCCATTGCAAGTCCTCCATCATATCATATTGGTCTTTCCACCCTCATTCATGAATGTTCCTCCTTAGAACAACAACAACCATTATCTTCCCTTGCTTCATTTTCTCCATCCAATAAGGAAATCGTGTCTAGTGTTTCACCTACACCTATTCCTATTGTCCATTGCATACTCCAAAACATGAACCACCAAGGTAAAGGTTTAGGCCTTCATGAACAAGATATTTTGGAGCGTATACATGTCAAAGTCCCTCCACACTCTTCTAGCCTTGGAAATACACCCCAAGGACAACAACCTAAATATGTTGATACTTCCTCCATCCATCCTAATTCCACCTCCTTTCATCACAAGCCCTATCATACACCCAAAACATATGTTGCAATTCCACCACCATCATCCTACAAATGTCAAAATCATGTGACCATACACCTTCCACCATCCACTTTTCCACCATTACTTCCAACTCCTAATATCCCTCCATTCACTTTACCACCATTACTTCCAACACCTAATATCCCTACCATCCAATCCTCTTATCCATTTATCCATAAATACCCTAACACTCCTAATCATGACCAACAAATGCACACATTGTATAAACATGAATCTTCCACCCATTCCACCATACCCATGGGATTCAAAAGCAAAAAAATCAATGCCTCTACCTATAAAGTAAAAAATCATAAGGGTCCTCATGCCTTAGGACATCAATACAAAAATTCAAAGCAAAATACATCACAAAAGTTATATAAGCCCATACCTCCAAAAGTAAAGGCCATAACTAAATTGGTTTGGGTCCCTAAGAAAAAGGAAATCAAGTCAAATGAGGCATCCTTATCTCAAAAATCCCAACCATCCAATTCCACCCCACATTCCCCCTCTATTCAAGAATCTCATATTCCATCCCAAAAGAAAAATAAAATTCATAAAAATACTAAGTCTATGTGGGTACCAAAAGCACTACATCCACCACCTCTTAAGCAAACATCTTCATTGCTTCCTACACCCCATCCACTTAAAAATATTCAAAGTTATCATAGTGTGTGCAACAATTGATCATGGTTCCCTTCCATTTCACAACAATTCCACATACCTCCATCTCCTCATCCTTCACTCATATAAATCCCACATATCTCCCCCACCATCTTCCTATGGTCCATGCTTTTGGCTAAGCCTCCCCATTCATCTTTTGCATAAGTTCCATATAAGTCCTATACAATCCACATCATAATCCACTATTCTCCATCCATTCTTGCATAAGCCTTTCATAATCCATCATCTACCTAATCCATCTCACACTCATGCCATTCCTTACCAACATCTATGAGCACTTGACATGGTCAATGCGATGGCATCCATCTAGTGGGACTATTACCTTTCATGGAACTAGACACTTGAGTCCCTCCTATCCATATTCCCCTTCTCCTATCCAAAAATTTAAAAAGTCAAAAAATTTTAAAAAAAAAGAGTAAAGAGAAATCCCTTCATCCAACGATGAAAACTTGGTAAACAAGCGCCTTGGATAAGTACCATGATGAAAACCTAGCAAACATGCATCATGTGTTGGTTGATCTTCTATGTCACTTACACTTGAGGGCACAATGTGTTATCTAGCAAACATGCATCATGTGTTGGTTGATCTTCTATGTCACTTACACTTGAGGGCACAATGTCTTATCTATCCAACCTATCATATCATTTCCATCCTACCTACCATATTTTTCATCATACATACCTATCATATTGAGTCCAATTATCCACCCTTCTCCTTTTTATCTTGATGAAGATCTAGGGGAAAAAGGTTGAAACATGTTTTGGGTATCTCTTAACATACCTCATCCTATCTAAACCAATCATATCATTATCATATTGTCATACATTTTTTCTAGAAAAATCCTAAGTCTTGTACCTAGAATGGGGCATGTTATTCCTATGTGACAATCTTTGGAGATCATATCCTTGCTCTCTTATGATGCATACATCCATACCATTCATCCATCTATCATGATCCTTTTATCCCTTATCTCGTCACCCACCCTTGCACCTAGACTTGGTTTTCCCCTTGTCATTGGTATCTAGCGCAGGCTACTCAAATGTTCATCCATTGACACCTCAAAACATTTCAAAAATAAAATAAAAATTCAAAAGTCCAAAAATCAAAACATTTCAAAAGTCCAAAAAAATCAAAACATTTCAAAAATCCAAAAATCAAAACTTTCAAAAAAAATCTAGAAAAAAAAAATCAAAACATTTCAAAATCCAAAAAAAATCAAAATATTTTAAAAAATCCAAAAAAAAAATCAAATATTTTGAAAATACAAAAAAAATCAAATAACCAGCAAAAATCCAAGCAATAAAATCAATCCATCTAATTAATTCTTCCAATTTCATCAATTCAATCCCTCACCTCAATCCAATCATCCAACCATTCAACCAAATCAATCATCTTCATCAAAACCATTTCATCCAATCAACTCAATTGAGTCAATCCAAATGCATGTCAATCCTTAATCCATACCAATCAAGTCAATCAATCTTGTCAAATCATCCAATCACATCCTTTGGTTTTGATCCTAATCTTGTAAACCAAATCAACCAATCTCTCAGTCAATTAGTCATCCTTGTGTTGATCTAGGGATATATCATTCCCCACAATGACAACACTATCATTATCATCAATCAATCAATCAATCAATGGTTTATAGCTTCACAGGGGTAATACCTTGTTTGTTTTTTGAATCATTTGTGCATGCTTGCTTGTGTGTGTTATCATTTTATCTTGCATTTGTATCACATCCATATCATTTCCAGCTAATATTCATATCTTGTGTATGTTGGAATAGCTTTTTGCATTATCCTTTGCATCTAAGGTCACATAATACCTTTTGTGCATTAGGAATTTAATGCTCTAAGTCTACTTCCTCATATGTCTAGACAAGGTTGTATTACACTGGGGCACGAGACACATCATCACCTTGGTCCTTATACCTTGGTGCATAACTTCTCGTGCTAAATCAAACATCATGGTTGCTCACTTTCATTGCAACATAATGCGTCCTTCACTTCTTCCATCCATTCCTTCATCTTTAGTTCTTGACCCATCCCTTTCATTTTGAGAGCCTACCTGTGTTTGTCCAACCTGCCTATCCTCTTGAGGGGGCATCATCATTCCATCATCATCATATTCTGATATCATCACCCATTTTCCTCTATCCATACCTTAGCTTCTTTGAAATGATGTTACTCGACACAAATATCATCATCTCAAACATCATCTCAAAGAGGGGAAAAATGTAGACACCAAAAAATGCCCTCTTACGATACCTTGTCACAACATCGCATCATTTAGACACCTTGTATCATGTTTTTCCCTAGGTACCCATGTCATCACCTAATTAGTTAAATAAATCTTATTTATTTGACTAATTTCATTTATTCCCTTGCTATGCATAATCCATCCATTCCTCTAATGTTAATTAAATAATTTATATTATTTAATTAATTAAATCATTTCTATTCATTCTTCTAATGTTAATTAAATAATTTATATTATTTAATTAATGAAATAATAAATTTAACATTAATTAAATAAATCAAATATTTATTTAATTAATAAAATATTAAAAGGATATTGTTGCTTTCTTTCCAAAATCTGAACTCATGTGTATCTAATTAATTTATTTAATTAGTAATTCATCAATTATCCTTCTCATCTTTTTTAGGATTTATTTCCTTAAAAATAGAAAACAAGAATCCTTCTATCTTTTTAAAATCTTATCTTATCTTGTTTTATTTCCTCTTTGATCAAATAAAGCAAAAATCAAATCTTGTTGAATCTTCTTCTTCGTCCACATTGAAACTCTATAAATCTAACCTTTCATAGGCCATTTGGATCAAATCTTCTTCTAGCATCCTCATTATGTAAAAATCATTCTTCAATCTTTCATCTGTCTATATCATTCTCCATTTGTCATCATCATCAAGTCATTATGCTACAATAGTGAGCAACCAACATTTCTCCAACAATCAACCTTCAAAATCTCGCATTCTTATGCAGGTGGAGAAGAGCCATGGAGGTCAATCAAGTCTAGTTTGAAAATTGGTTTGCATGTCCTTTTTGTATTTTCATTTTCATTCTAGTTTGTACTTCATGGTGCTTGAGAGGGTTTAGTTAGTTTATTATTTTCAATACTAAATCTAATTGAAATTTTCCCTATCTACACCTAGTATATCCACAACTCATTGACATGGACCAACAAGGACCAATGGTTCTAGATCTATTCAAAAATGATGAAGCAATCTTAGAATTCATGGGACTCTGAGACAACTTATCATGGGAAGATCACAAAGCAGGCTTCAACATAGAGCTCGATACAAGGGCATACTATGGGGAGACAATTGAATCTTTCAGTCGCAAAATAAATGAAATACAACTAACATGCAGATCTTTGAGTAAAAACCACCTAGTGGCACTCTCTGGTCCTAAAATAGTAAAAAAAAAGGACACATCCGACAGTGGAAACCTCCCTAAGGCGCCCAAGGATGAGGGATTCAATCTCCCCCTTAGTGCAATGCATCTAGAGAAATCAATCGTACTCACAAAAAAGGCTACACCAGTCAATGTGGGAACAAAAGCAGAACCTAAGATCACCTTCTATGTTGAATTCTTGCTAGATGAAGAACATAAGAACCTTGCAACATTCCTTAAAGAGAGAAGAGCTAACTTTGCATGGTCATACATAGATATGCCAAGCCTTGATCTAGAAGTGGTTGTACATCACTTAGCAATTTATCCTGACGCAAAACCAATCAAGTAGAAATTAAGGAAGATGCACCCTCAGATAACACTCTTGGTTAAACTAGAACTATAAAAGCTTCTTGATTTTGGATTCATTTGATTGATAGATTATCCTGAGTGGGTTTCAAACCTGTTACCAGTCTCAAAACCCACTAGGGGTATCAGAATATGCACTAATTTTAGAGATCTAAACAAGGCATGTTCGAAGGATAATTTCCCTCTTCCAAACATTGATTTCATTATGGATTTAATAGTTGGGCATGAAATGTTGTCACTCATAGATGGATTTTTAGGTTACAATCAAATCATAATCACCAAAGAATATCAACATAAAACTGCCTTTACTTGTTTGTGGGGAACCTACTACTGGAATGTGATACCATTTGGGTTGAAGAATGCAAGACCCACCTATCAAAGAGCAATGACCCTCATATTTCATGATATGATCCACAAAATAGTTGAAGATTATGTGGACAATATTTAGGAAAAATCAAAGAAGAGAAGTGAGCACATACAAGTCCTAGGACCTATCTTTGACAAATTGGAATAATACAAGGTACAACTAAATCCAAAAAAGTGTGTGTTCGGGGTCACATCAGGGAAATTTTTTGGCTTCATCATTTCACAAAGAGGGATATAAATTGATCTAGCAAAGGTAAAATCCATCCTAGACATGGAACCACCACAAACATTGAAATAGATGAGAGGATTACAAGGAAGGTTGTAGTCCATCAAAAGGTTCATAGCTCAGATATCATATAAGACTCACCCCTTTTCACATCTTCTCCATAAAGGGATAACTTACAAGTGGTATGAAAAATGTGATAAAGCTTTCCAACAGATCAAGGATTATCTACTAACACCTCTAGTGCTCATGCCACCAATACCAAACAAACCACTAATCCTATACATCTCAGCAACACCAACAACATTAGGAGCTCTTTTAGCACAACATGATGAAAATGGAAAGGAAAGAGCCATATACTACATCAGTAGAACCTTGGTAGGCTATGAGATGAACTATTCATCCATTGAGAAAGCATTCCTAGTGGTAGTTTTCACTTCACAAAAGTTTAGGCATTATATGTTGTCACACCAAATTAAACTCATTGCAAATATTGATCCATTAAAATATATGTTATCCAAAGCAACTCTCACGAGACAAATGGAAAAATGGGTAATGATCTTGATAGAGTTTGATATAGAGTATGTGAAGCACAAGGCAATCAAAGGACAAGTGATAGCATACCAACTAGTAGAAGCACCCATCTATGATGAGAACCCTTTGATATTTGAGTTCCTTGACGAATCAATGTTCCTTATTAATCTTATAGCTCAATGGAAGATGTACTTTGACGAATCGTTCACACAACATGGATCATGAGTTGGCATTCTTTTAATCACCCCCCAAGGTGATTGCATCTCAAATTCTTATAGGCTATCATTCCCATGTACCAATAACATTGTTGAGTAAGAAGCCTTGATCACAGGTCTCAGGATAGCAATCCAATGGCAAATACAAGAAATGAAAGTCTATGGAGACTCACAGCTGGTTATCAACCAAGTCAATGGCGACTATCAAACCAAAGATGAAAAAATCACTCCTTACAAGAATGGTGGAAAATCTCAAAGATCTTTTTATAGACATAAATTTTGAGCAGATTCCTCGCATGAACAATAGAGCAGCAGACACCATGGCAACAATCGGATCACTACTAGACATGTCAAAAAACATTCTTCAATGTGAATTCTTGGTAAAACAACTTCTCGTACCAACTTTCAAAATCCCTAAATCTGAATTCTTGTGTGTCATTGTTGGTCTTGGATCCCCTTGGTACCATGACATTTTTACTTACCTTAACAAAGGAACCCTTCCATCAGACATCGCCCCAAACCTTAAAAAGACCTTTGTCAAAAAGGCATCCTGATTTGTGATCCTAAGCGATACCCTTTACTGTTGAAGCATCGAAGGCACATTACTATGATATCTTAACCAAGAGGAAGCCTTAACTACCTTAAAAGAAGTGCATGATGACATATGTGGGTCCCATTCTAGCGATATTGCATTAGCTAAGAAACTGTTGAGGATGGGGTACTATTGGCCAACCATGGAAAAAGAAGCTCATAAGTATGTGCGGAAATGTATCTAGTGCCAATAGCATGGGGATCTGATTCATTCTCTAGCTCAAGAGTTGAAACCCATGATCACACCATGGCCTTTTTCACAGTGGGAACTTAACCTCATAGGAAAAATCACTCCAACCTCATTGAACGGCCATAAGTTTATCATAATCACCACTTAGTACTTTACTAAGTGGGTTGAAGCCATTCCTATGACCTGCATAATAGGAAAGCAGATACCACAAACCATCATCTCAAATAATGGAACACCATTCAAAAATCAGGATGTGAAATATTTGTGCCAAAGATTCAATATCCAATACCGATTCTCTACATCCTACTATCCCCAAGGCAATAGCCAAGCAGAAGCAACAAACAAAACTATCCTAAAAATCCTAAAGAAAATAGTTAATGAAGTTGGTCATGACTGGCATCTACAACTGAATCCCGCTCTTTGTGTTTATCGAACCAATATCTACACACCTACAGGAGCAACCCCTTTCTCCCTGGTCTATGGATTAGAAGCCATCTTGCCTATTGAGGTTGAGCTCCCATCATTGCAAGTATCACTAAAGAATCTAATAACTAAGGAAGAGTATAGAGTGTCCCGACTGAATGAGCTAGAATTCCTAGATGAACGTTATCTTGACGCCCTTAATCACTTGCAAGTGTATCAAAACTAATTGAAATGAAGCTATAACAAGAGAATCAAATGTCGATCATTCCAGGTAGGTGATCTTGTCTTAAAGAAAAATCAAAAGAACCTCCCAGATCAAGACAACAAAGGAAAATTTGAGCCTAATTGGTTGGGTCCCTTTGTCTTCATAGCAAGCTATGGATCAAGACCATACCAACTGTCAACCCCTAAAGGTGAACCCTTGCAGGAGCCAATCAACAACTTGCATCTCAAAAAAATTTATGCCTAAACATGAAGGGTGTAAATCAAAAAATACAAAAAAATAAAAAAATGATCAAAATCCAAAAAAATGAGAAAAAGGATTGAAAAAAGTAAAGAAAATAATCGTCCTCTAGTGAAAACCACTTTGGTGGTGCTTTGGGAAAGTGCCTTGGTGAAAACCTTGCAAACAAGCATCTTGTGTAAATAAGGCTTCTCCATCTATTCCTTGGCTCTTTTGACTTGTTATTCTTTGCATGACCATTCACCCCCCATCCACATCCATATCATGGCTTGTTACTATAAGGTATCATGAACTCTTTAGCATTACTTGGCATATTCTCAAGGTTAGTTTGTCTTGCCTTTATTGAAGTAGGCTAACATATCACACTAGGGGCATTTCATTATGATTCACAATCAGGTTCTTATATATCTTGACGTCATGGGACATCTTATCAAAAAACACCAAAAACATTCATAAAAGCTTATCTAGAAAATCCAAAAACATTTGCAAAATCTTGTACAACGAAAATCCAAAAACATTCATAAAATATTATCCAGAAAATACAAAAACATTTGCAAAATCCTATACAGCGAAAATCCAAAAACATTCAGAAAATTGTAGAGGCAAAATCCAAAAACATTTCGAAAATTATAAAGGAAAAATCCAAAACATTCGGAAAACATCAAAAACCCTAAAAAGGTTGAACATCAAAAATCCAAAAAATGATCTCTCCATGTCGAACTATGTTGTCTCTAAGATTGAACGTAGGCAAGTCCATCATTGATGTGCCCCCAAAACACCCTAGGTCAGTCCTTTAGTAGTCCATTGTAATTAGTTGTTGTCTCTCATCTGTTCATATATTTGTCTTGTAAATTGATTGAGTTAGTTGAACTATGTTGTCTCTAAGCCTGAACGTAGGCAAGGCCATCATTGATGTGCCCCTGAGACACCCTAGGTCAGTCCTTTAGTAGTCTATTGTAATTAGTTATTGTCTCTCATCTATTCATATCTTTGTCCTGTAAATTGGTTGATTTAGTAGAACTATGTGGTCTTTGTGTGTATAGCATAGGCAAGGCTAATCTTTGTTCATCCCCAAGGCCCCCAATATAGGTCTCTTAGGTTAGGTTTTTGGTCAAAACTCAAAAACTCTTGAAAATCCCCAAAAAATCCAAATATCTCAAAAAACCCTAAACATCCAAAACATCTCAAAAATCCCAAAACATCCAAATATTCAGAAAATCCCATAAACATTCAAATATTTAGAAAATACAAAAACATTTGAAAATGAAAACACAAAAACAATAGAAAATGTACAAAAGACCTAAAAAGCCTCAAATATTTAGAAAACCCTAAACAACCTCAGAAAATTAGAAAAACATAAACATCCACATAAAGTTTCAAAAAGATCAAAAACAGCCTCAAAACATTTCAAAATACCAAAAACATTGAAATATTTTGAAAAAACCAAAACCCATCCATCCCATCTCGCTTTCACCCATAATAAATGATCGTCACCTTCACCCTTTGGCAAAACAAGTAGAAATCAAATGTAGCAAGTCATAAAGTGCGAACCCAAATTTCTAAATCTAAAGTCTAAATCATAGGTAAATGCGTTAGTGAAGTTTATAGCAATGGCTCACCTGAGCATCATCATCCCAACATCAAACAACCCTCTGATCAACATGCCCTAGGATGTATTCTTCCTGCAATGGACATTAGTATCAGATATCACCTTAGCTAAACTTAAAGTAGGCAGGACCTATAGATAACACTAACTATTTGTCTTTGATCTTTTCTTATGATTTATCTTAATGACCCATTCTGAGGACCTCTCAATGATGTCTATCTAAAATAGTTTAGAGAGAAAGGAATGGGGCATCGATCATTATCTTTTGTTTGTTGTTCTTGTGGATACTCTTGTAAAATAATTTTGGTGCATACTTGCTTAGTTGTGTGTAGGAAGGTCGTTTGGAGTATGTTGTTGACTATTACGTATGATTTGGTCCAATATGTTCTAAACCTCTAACTTACATTCCAACAACATTTTTGTATGTCAAGGTGTGAACAAGAACTATCCTATCTGCTTATCAAGTCAAAGTCCATTAAACTAGATAGAATGTCATCCTGGTTATCAATAACTTGATGCATCGTGTCTATGTGTTATATCAAACAATAAGGAACGACGGAAAATCCCAATCCAAAAGTGTGAGCATCCCATCCTACATTTTCATCTTACATTATTTTGCATTGTCTTGTCACCATCTCTAATAAAGTCTCAATGGATCAAGGACTTGTTAGATCTTTCAAAGCAATCATCATCAACAACGATTATTCTTTATTCTTCCATCTTTCTCTGCACTAACCCGGTGTCATGACACACAAAAAAATCATCAATACATCCATCGTGCATCCACAAACCATCAGCATACATCCATCTCATAATCATATCATAATCATCGCATCCATCAGCATAATCATCCATATCATAATCATTTGCATATCACATCATACATTCCACATTATCATTTGAGTCGTGATGAATAATATAAATTTGTTATTCTAAGCATCTTAAATCATTGCATATCATAAGCATTTGTATCCATATGCATACATATCCATACATTATCATCATAACATGCATAGAAAATATACAAAAAGAAATTCATCCATATCATTTGTATATCATAATTATGCATCCATATCATATCATGAAAAGATAATGAAAAATAATATAACATTTGCATCCATATGCATACATATCCATACATTATCATCATAACATGCATAGAAAATATACAAAAATAAATGCATCCATATCATTTGCATATCATAATTATGCATCCATATCATATCGTGAAAAGATAATGAAAAAGAATATAACATTTACATCCATACATGATCATATATAAGCATCCATACATGTCATCTGTACAAGAAATAAAGTCAACACATCATAACATAAATCATCTGTGTCAATATCATATATATAGTAAAAAAAATGTGTCATGGTACAAAATCTAGATTAGTGTATGTACATCAATCATAAGTACAATATCCACAAGGCTATCAAAAAGGAGCCCATGAACATATATCAATATAAAGAATGGGGAAAAATCAAAAAGTGTATGTACATCAGAAAGCTAACCTAGTGCCTACTACCCTCTCCAGCCTGTTGCTCAGGTTGATCCTCTGCTCAGGGGCATGCATTGCTTCGTTGTGAAAAATTAGGTTGTCTCAATACCGCAAGAACATCTCTATGATAGTGTTGCCTATAATATGTAGCCTCTATAATAGCCTCTCTATATAGCCGCGTTGAAACTGACTGACCATGGGTGGATGTCATAAGGCTCTCTATCTGTTGATGTCGAACCACCTCCTGATCTCTCTCACCTGTACTAGTCGGTACTCTCTATAGCACTATGTCTCTCTCAACTTTCACCACAACCACCTATTGTCAAACCTAGTCTCGCTCAGTCGTCAAAACCAAAATTTGTAGGTGGGCTTGGTCCTGCTCACCCATCAAAATCTGCACCTACTAATGTAGCTATTGTATCTACACATCTCTAGCATCTGACGGCAGTGATGGTGATGAAACTAGTTGTTGTTGTACCACTAGAGGCTGCTAAGGAGGCTATTGTCCCACTTGAGGAACCCCCAAAAATTTTCTATCATGGCCATCTTGGCTCCCCTATCCTCTACCCCTAACCCCTCTACTTCACGGCCTCGACGAGCACTTGTAGGATCTATAATTCACCTCAGAGGGATAAGCCATGCGTCATAAGCGAGAGTATTCTAAGCAATGGGATGACCCTAATCGTATGCCCAAGGCTGGGCAACCAACTAGTGAAAACTCTCAATGGCCTCTATTGCTAGAATTGTTGATCCCCATGTGCGAACCTGACTAGCTGTTCTAGCAAAAATAGCATTATAAGCATCATCAAGCATATCCTGGACATCGCCAAATTGTATGGATACTCTGTCAAGAAGGTACCTCTCAATCATAGTATGCTCCCGACCTTGAATGTAACAGGTCTATTGGGTGAAGTAGAGCTACTGAATATCATCAAACTAGGCTGACATCTGAAGCCATGGCTTCCATCGGAACATGGTCATATCATCTATCACCTGTCACCAATACAGGAGTCCAATTTGTCCTATGTGCTTGAGTGTAATGGCACCTCGGTATCTCCATATGATGGGATCATCTGGCTCCACGTCTGCCATCTGTATAATTAGTCAAAACACTGAAATGTGCTCCCATGCCCAAATATGGAGTGTCACCCCTACATAAGGGGCTCTCCAATCATAGTAAAAAAAATCATGCAAATCATGGTACGAGGAGACTAGCATCATGGGTCCCCATGCAAAAGGAGTGCTCTGGTAAAGCATCCTTTGCCAAGCCCCAACCTAGAATAAAGAATTGATCATGCTTGTCTAGAGCCACCAAACCTAAAATAATGGTCACAACAATCAATTTGAACGTCAGCACATGACCCCTATATGTCTCTAGATCAATATGTGATGTGACCAATGCAATTTGGTCCATCTCCATCACCTCGAAGCACGCATCTAATTTGGCATCAAGATCGTAGAGAATACAATCACTGTGTACAGGCAGCTGCAATATCCGCCACACATCCTCTAAGGTCATTGTTGCTCTCTTGTAGGAAGGTGGAAAGATGAAGTCTCGCTATGCCATCTCTTGCACAATCTTGTCATCATGGCCAAATGGGTCTTAATCACTAGTGTGTACACAATGTACCATAATCCGATCTCTCCCAGGTGCTTCTAGTGCAACTCTGAAAGGTCACCCAATCTCTCTAATACTGTGGGCCTATCCTCTCTCAGCATCAACAGTGGGAAGAACTCCTACACTCACAAAGCGCATGATGTCAGGAAATCATCAAAAAATTGAAGTTATTTGGAATTTCTATCTCAGAAATCACAAATGTTTCATTGTTTACAAGTACATTGTTATATTCAAAACTCAAACAGTGATGTCTGTTTCATTTAAAAAAATCAAATTGACAAATGTGTCACCATACAAGATGGCGTCACGATTTAGAATTTCGCATGACCTAACCCTAACTTTCAAATCAACAAGTGTTTCGCTATTTACAAACGTGTCGCCATTTAAAATTTTGAACCCTAAAATCAAATTCAGAAAAGCATCGTCCTAGACATATGCGTCACTATATATCATTTGGGCATCACTATATAGTGACACTACCAAATTCTAAATTCTAACGCCTAATAAATGCATCAAAATTTCAAATTTCAAATCAAGTTTTGAATCACATATCGATGGTCCTACACCTAGAAGCTGATAGAACTCACAAACTCAATCAAAAATGTATTGAGGAAGCTCACGACTTGCCATTTTTTCAAAGGGTCAAAGCTCAAATTATAAGAATTCCTTAAGTATGAATGCACAAATGAATTGAAAATGACCCCTCTTGACCTATTTAAGCTAGAAAATTAGGGTTTTTTTCCCTAATTTAATCTTTTTAATGGGGTTTATTATCATTTTCAACAATTATTCCAATTTGGACCTAATTTTGCATCATCTTTTTCATTTTTGGCATTATTCTTGTATCCCAAATCCTTTTTGGACCCTTGGGGCATCTTTTGAACCTTTATCAAGAAATCAACATAAAATTCAAAAATTTTGCCCAATTTCTCAAGGGGGTAGGGAGTTAGTTTTATTCTTCTGTTGGAGCATCTTAAAAACTAGAAAATTTTTATTTTTTGATTTGGGCAACATTTTGATATGAAAAATGTTGTTCTTTGAATTGAAGTAGCAGGTACCTCGCTTCAAAGAGGGGAAAAATGTAGACACTGAAAAATGTCCTAATCAATGTCATACACTTAAATCGGGTTTATTAACATCATTTCCTCTTTATCTATCCTCTTTTCACTCAATTCATTTAATTAGCCTAGCTAATTAATTAATTACATCATTTTCATCTAATTGGCCTAATTAATTTAATTGGGTTAATTCATCTCTTTTCACACTAACACTTCATCTCATTAAATTAAATAAATCAAAATATTTAATTTAATCTCCTAAGTCATCTTATTTAATTAAATAACCCTATCTTATTTAATTAAATATCATTTCATCCCCTCCCCTATTTATTAAATCATCTAATTTAATAAATATCTTCTAATTCTTCTAATTCCCTAATTACATAAACTAAACCTTGTTTAATTAGCAATTAAACTAATTTTCTTCTAATCAAAGGGAATATTCCCATGGAATATTCTTTATCCTTTCTGCATAATTAAAAAATTGTTTTAATTTGTAAATTATACCTTTTTCCTCACCCTAAAGTAATATTCTATTTCCTCCAATCAACTCACTTAGCTTCAAATGCAATTAACCCTTCAACCTCTTAAGCAAGTTACCTTTGACCTGTGTAAGTAGGTCAAAAGTGTGTTTGTTTGAGGCAATTGTGAGCCTTTGATTAAATCTCATCATGCATTATCATCCATTGATGAGAATCCATGATCCATGCCTCTCATCCCCTTCATCTTGAACCATTTATTAAGCATTTTAATCTCAACCATTCATTCCTCATTTGCTCTCTTATAAATAGATCACTATTTGGAGACAAACAGATCCATCTTTTATTGCAAACTTATGCTATTAAATTTACTCACATCCATAGTCTCAATTTTCATACATTTAGCTTATTTTCAAATTTTTTTAGTTGCATAATAGCTTCAAGCTTTCATTAATGGCTTCCATGCATCCATCCTAGTTTGTAAATAAATTAGAGTTTTCATCTTTTAGCTTAAATTAGCTTAGATTAGCTTAGTAACTACACGATTAGATCATTTATAGCATAAAATCATGGTAACCTAGCTTGCATCATGTTCATTTTGTGCATAATTTATGTTTTTCATACACCAAACACCATGGTTTCATTGATTCTCTTCCATAGAATTGATTGAGACAAGCTCACCATCACAGGATTGGGAAAGGGTCGTCAGTCCACATCAACACAACACCAATTCCACAACAAGATAAATTTTCAATAGATTAGACTAGATGTTTTCTTTAAAGCTTTCATAAATTTAGCATGTTAGGTTTTTTGATAAAATGTTTACTTTCAATTTTGATTGATTGATCTTGTTGAGATTCGAGTACTGGTGGCTCCATTACACTTTGATTCTTCATGGATCAAGCGTAATTTGGCCCATAATCGATATTTCACATTGACACCAGCAATACCACAAACATATACTAATCATCCATCCAAGACATCACAACCACCAAAGGCAACACAAATACCCACTCAACCAACACCAAATAGAAATAATAAGGTGACACAACCTATTTACAATAACGAGGTGGTAGGATATCCAACTTATATTATCAATGCATTAGATGTTAATGGACTACAAATTAGGTCAAGAAAGCCTCTTCAAGGACCAACACATCATATAATCATGGAACTTAAGGAGTCAGAAGAAGAACTTGAAGAAATTCAACATGATTTAGAGATAAAAACACGACCATCACCACCTCCATATCCTAATAGATTTCATTCCTAATTAGTTCAAAAAGGAATGCCTCAACCTAAATTTGATCTTGTCAATGAGTTATAAAATTTTAGTGTTAAAATTCCTCTTTTGTAGGCAATCAAGGATATTCCTATCTACACTAAAATAGTTTGAGAGTTGTGTACCCAAAGACAAAAAAAGAAACAAGACTTGGAAATTGTTCAAATTATTGGACAACTTGCAAATTTGATGCTTGGGAATATTACAATTACTAATTATTTTGACCCATGCAATCTAATGATTTAGGTACATATCGGTCACGTTCTTATTCCAAATACACTTATTGACGTAGGTACTACTATAAATGATATGAACAGTGAGATTAAAGAAAATTTATCTTCAAGAATTAAGGCCTACACCTACAGTTCCTCAAATGGTTGATAGATCTTTAGTAAAACATGAAGGTATCATTGAAGATGTTATTATTTCTATTAAATCTTGGGAATATCCAATTGACTTCATGTTTTTGTAGACTAAAATGAAGTTGGGGATATCCCTTGATATTAGGGTGACCTTGGTTGGCTACTATGGGTTCTTTCATCAATTGTCAATTAAATAATATGGTTATTTATAATAGGGAACAAAAAAAACAATTAACATTGTATCCACCAACACAACCTTTTTTGGAGACAAACAATCCATTGTGGATTGATAGTGATCTAGATGACTCTCTTCCTATTTTAACAATTGATCAAAGTCTTGATCTTCAAGAAACATTTGATGATGTTATTATTACTAATTTATTTCAAAATGGGCACTCATTCAATAATATTCTTGAAAGAATATTACTTCACTCTTGTATAAATGATAGTTGTCCATTTGGCCTGAATTTTCCTTTAATATGTGATTCACAATCCTTATAATATTTATTTACACTAAACCATTTGCTCCAACATGATTGTTTATATAGCCTATTTCTATTTACTAAAATATCTATTTCAAATCCATTACCCCATTTACCATCAGTAGCTATAGATTTACCTTCACCCACTCATATGGAATTTTTTTAATGACAACACAATATTCGGTTTTTTTTTTATGAATAGGCATTAATCTATATTAAATTAAAGATTAAAATACATATTCACAAAAAAAATTAGGTGGTAAGAAGGAACACCCCGAGAGTCACATGGGTAAAACCCAAAAAGCTAAAAATAACCAGTCACATGGGCATAGCCCAAAAGTCCATGATAATAAATGTTAAAAAGGCCATTAAGTAGCCAAAGCAGTGCTAGTAGAGCCAAGAGGGTCTCTTTCATCCATTTTCTTTCCCCATACATTAGCGGGGTCTAGAGTGACGTCAGGAGGAGGACCCCAATCATCATTAGCTTCTTTTCTTTTTCTTTATCTTCCTCGTGTCGAGGCGAGATTACAAGTGCAAGCCATGGAATTTTTTTACCTAAATCTAGCCAACCAGAGCCAAAAGTATGAGGGCATTATAGAGGACCACCTGGAACTGCCACTACTGCTCCCCGCAGCCCCTCCAAAGCGCCACCCCTAGCCAACCCATGAAGGAGGAGAGAGGGTCTTCCAAGGAGAGCGAGAACCATGCTAAAGAGGAGGTTGAGAGTAGGAGCGCGTAGAGCCACTCCACTACCGGCCCCAAGAAGGCGACCGGTCATGAGAAGAGGTGGGAAAAGTAGACATCCAAGCAAGAATAAATAGGGCATTGTCCCAGTGATCCAAAAGCACTTGCAAGTGAACCACCTCAAGTGCAACTTTATTCGCTTGCACCTAAATATATAAGAGCACATTAGAACAAATAATAGCTTTAGAATAAAAAGAAACATTTTTATCCATTTGAGTTTGACCAAATATGCAGGTATTTCTGTCTTTCCAGATAGTGAAGAGTATTTCCACCCTTAAAGTGTGCCAAAGTTGGGTATACTTATCAGGAAGTTTGGGCAAGTCTCCCAGCAGGATCATATGCCAAGAGAAAGGCTCTGGTCTAAAGGGCCAAAAGAAGTCGTGAATCCAAGTCCAAAACTATTGGGCTCTGGTGCAAAACCAAAAGATATGCTTAAAAGACTCGACTTGCCCATAGAAAGGGCAACGAGGGTCCTAGACCCCCAGGTGAACAAGCTAAAAACCCATAGGAAAGCCTAGGAAAAGAATACACCAAGCAAAGTGGGAAAGTTTCGGCTCAACACTTGCAGACTAAGTGGTAGAGAATTTTTTTGCCAAACATGAGTGGTAGATTGAAGAAGCCACCTTTGGTTTAGAAATTCAATCATAGGAAAGTGCGACGAAAGCCACTTATAACCAAGCCTAGGCTTTTTAATTTCTGAAAGGGGTGTCTAGGTACCCCTTCCAGTCCTTCCACAAGGCTTGGACCCATGAATTATCACCTTATGAATCATTTCTGCATGAATAGAATTCATCAAACATCATAAGTAGCACAATCCTGGTTTTGAAGTCTATAAAGGGCACAAAAATCTTCCCACTACATGATGCGCATTATGGGTCTGTGAAACACTTGCTGTAAATTTTGAATGCCTTTCTTGTGGAATTTGAGTGCCTTAAGCCAAAGAAACTTAGCTAGAGTTTGACCATTGTTAGTAAACAAAGGAAACCACCAAATATTATGTTGATTAAGCGAAAGCCCGTCATGGAAACCAGAGCCAACCCAGTGGCACCAAAGCTTAACCACCTCCCAGGCTCTCCAAATGCTTCTGGCCATGAAAGTCCCCATAATTTTAATTGGTTCCTTCATTACAATAAGGGTTTGAAAACCAATCCCCTTCCAGGTGGGTCTATTAACAAGAAATCCTAACTGAATACAATGCCTAAGGAGAATTTTCTAGGCCTCATCTCTAGTAAGGGCATGAATTATCCATTTTACACACAAGGCAGTCCCTTGTTGTTGAGTGGAGAGTTGCCTAAGTCCTCCAGAATCTCTAGGAAGGCCTCAAAACTCCCAAGTGACACAATGAAACCCTCTATGGGGCTCAATAGAAGCCCAAAGAAAGTCCTAGAGTAACTTTTCGAGCTTGCTATAAGCTGCTTTTGAAGGGGCCCAACAAGAAGAATAATAAACATGGGTAGCTGGAAGAATTTTGGAGCACACCAGGAATTTTCCTACGAGACAGATGGGCTTAGTAATCCAGTATGCAAGCTTTTGCTCAACTCTAGTAAGAAAAAATTGCCACAACTCAGTCGGAGAGGCATGGAAAGAAAAGGGAATTCCCAGGAATTGAAAGATTTCTCCTGACCCAATCCACTTCCAACCATACTGCTGAAACCAAAGAGGGATGGGAAATATAGATTGTTGATATCAAAAAGTTTTGTGCCACTGAATGGAAGAACTAAATGCAAGGAAGAATTTATTAAAACATCCCAAGGCCTCCTTGGTATTTTCTTCTTCCTCCTAGTGAGTGAGGAAAGAGTCATCAACAAAATGGCCATTAACCAACTAGGCTTGAGAGTAGGGAAATGAGATACCTTTGACACACTGCTAAGAAACTACATTGTCCAAGAGGTAACCAAATCCTCCAATGGAAATCATGTAAAGAGGAGTGAGAAAGCATCCTTACTAAATGGAACAAAAAATCCCAAAGGTAGGAGATTGGTGGCCATTAATGGTGATACAAGCAGAGGCATCTGCAAAAAGCATTTGAACAGCCTGAATAAAATTAGGCCCAAACCCCAAGGTGTGCAACATAGCAAGAATAAAAGGCCATTGAATGTGGTCATAAGCCTTGGAAAAATCAATTTTAATGAAAAGAGCCTTATGGTTTGAGTTCCTAGCCCACTCCATGCCTTCCCAAACAACAATAATGTTGTATAGGATAAACCTAGATTTGATAAACCTAGTCTGCTTTAGACGCACAATTTGAGGTAAAAGATGGTGGATCTTCATAGCCAGAGCTTTGGAAATAATTTTGGAGACATTAAGAAGTGGGATAGGCCTCCAGATACTAATATCCTCAAGATCTCCAGACTTAGTTATGAATTTAATATTTCATTTGTTTATTAAATTTCCCAAAGATTTAGAATGAACGACTTCTAAATAAACATTGTACAAGTCATGCCCAACATAGTCCCAAAGGACCTTGTAAAATTTACAAGGGAAGCCATCAATCCTTAGGGATTTATCATTAACCAAGGAATGAAAAACTTCCTTAAGGTCTTCAATTGTTAAGAATTAATCACAAAAAATTATTTGGGCTAAGGAGAGCCTATTTAGCACAATAGCAAGGCAATCCTAGAGTGTTTGTTGTCGCACAAATGTGGATTCCTATGTAGTGAAGACTTGCTCATAATTCCAAACAAAGGCCTAGAGAATGTCAGGAAGCTCAGAGAGAACTTTAACTGCATCTTTAAATTTTTTAATGCCTAGAGATGAGTTCCTAGCACACAAGGCCAAAAAAAAGTCCTTAGAGGCATGGTCGCCAATTTTTAACCAGGGTAACCTAGCTTTGATTTGAGCACTTCTGGCAGCATAATTATCTGCAACTTGATTTTTGTGTCTTAATTCTGCCACCCAATCCTAGAAGGATGGGGAAAAAGGTTGATTACAATTGATGAAAGCATAGGTTACTAGTAGCTTTATAAGACTGTCATAAAAGATGCATAATAAGGCACCTATAGATCCATATAAATTGAAGGAGGATAGTACCATCTCCCATCAAGTAATCTCAACCCAGGAGGATGAGTTGTCCATACCCAAATTCTTAATTTACAAACATAAGGCTAGAGGTTGATGACAGCAAAAGACGTGTTAAAAAAGAATTGAGTTTTACATGTGCGAGGCTCTCTTGTCTCCCATTAAATGCAAAAAGAAATGGGGAAATGATTGGACAAAGTCGCATCCACTAATGGCTTAACCAGGAGAGAAGAATTGTCAAAAGGGAAAAAAGATTGAGTTGAGATCATAGCACGATCAAGGTTAAATATCCTATTAGAGTCAGCCTTGTAATTACACCAAGAGTGCTAGAGAGAATGAGAATGGTAGCGGCCAATATTGGGATCAAAAAGTCCCAATTTATTGCGCATGTAAAACCATGCCTCCCTTTTGCCAACTGCCCATCTAAATGGCAAGGTGACATCTTTGTCATAGGCCATCTCAACCATATTGAAATCCCCACACAATAACCAATTAGAAACTAACAATGAATCAACAATCCAACACCAAACCAAGGAGCATTCCACAACAACATTTGAGGCATAAACATTAATAATCCCAAAGGAATGATTATCAATGTTGAGAAGGATCTAGACAAGCCGATGAGTGGGGTTAGAATCATGGTTGACCACATAAGCATGCCACTTTGGGGACAAAAGGGTGACAACTCGGCCATGCCCAACTTCATTATTAGTGCAAAATATTTTATTGACTAATCAAATAGAGCGACAAGCCGAAGCAAGCAAAAAACCAGAAATTTTAACCTCTTGGAGACAAAACACTTCAATACCAGAATATTTACTCAAAGTGTCCCTAAAAAAATACTTTTTGGAGAGTTCTGTCAGACCTCGAATATTCTATGAGAGAAAATTCATGAGTGAAACTCCTCCATATTGTTGAAGTTTGGCTCCCCATCATTCAGAGAAGAGAAATGATTCTGTAGAAACTCTGGTGGAACTGACCCAATTTGAATAGAGGGAGAAGAATATCTTCATTTCTCTTGCACATATTCCCCTTATTCCAATGGTGGAGAAGGACTACAAGACTGCCTTTGAGCTCCCAAAATGGGAGGAGAAACATTCGGTTGTGCTATCATGATGACAACAAGTTGAGGTGTAGTCTTCGGCCTAGGCCATGATGGAACAATATCAACCCTAGCTGGAGTTTCTTTTCCCTTCACTGAAGGGTTTGAAACAATCTTCATTGGTTCAAAGGCCTTGGAAGCCAACCCAAAACAACTAGACTTATTTTTCTGATTTGTAATTGTAGTCCATTTTTCATCAAGTTTGGCAGCAGAATTATCTGCTTGATGAGGCATTTTAGATTCTCGTGGTGGAGAAGGTGTACGAGGAATTTCCAAAGGGAAGTCCTTGATCTTGTGGTCTATAGACTGACACCTATAACACATGTTGGGAAAATTAAAATAAGTGACCTTTTGGGTATGCCAAAGAGCTCCAATTTGAATGTCAATGGAGTCTTTCAAATATTTGGAAAGTTCCACTTCAACACAGACCCATTTCTGGGATTGGGCTTGAAAAAACCTATCTGGCTCAATACATATGACCCTCCCCAACAAGGACACAATATGATTTAGAAAAGGCACACAAGGTAAAGGTAAACAAGGAAACTCAATCCAGACTAGGACCCACAACTTGGTGTCATCTAAGATAGCAAAGTCCTAGGTCCACACTTGGAAAACCAACAAAGAAAACCTGACATACCAAGGACCATGGGCTAGGATAGCCTAGATATGATTGACCTCTGCAGAGTGGAACAAAAAAAACCCTTGGTTAGATTTTGGACCATATTAAGGAAAACCCCATGAGGGACATAGTCCTTGTTGACCCATTCCTTAAGCACACTTTTAGGGGGATTCCTCCCAACAAAATACCCAACAAGGGTGTGTTGTTCAAGCCATTGACAAGCAAAATCAAAATCTGGCAAAGGAAAAACCACATCAGGTGGGAGTCAGAACAATTACCTCATGAAAGACTTTTGGAACAAATTTTTGTGGTTGTTTGTTCAGAGGAGGAGCCATTGAGCAGAGCTGTCAAACCACTAACACCAGCATGAACTGTTGGGTTAGAGCTAGTTGAAGGCATATTAAAATAAAAAAACCACAATAAACGTAGTTGTACACACAAGAAAAGAGGAATTTCCCACATAGTAAGCGCAATATGACACTAGACACTGTAGACACAAGAAAACCCTAGCAGAGCTCATACACCATCTAATCCTCCTTTTATTTGGAGATATTTGAATCAACATTCTCAATATTAAACAATGTTATTTTGGTGGGAAATTCATAGCTAGGTAGTTGGATGGGTCAAATATGACATCAAGGGACTAGAGTGAGTGATACAAAAGAAATTTAAAATTTAGAATTAGAACAAGATAGGGGAATGAAAATGCAAGGTTTTGAGTCAAGATTGGATGGGAGGATGGATGTCTTGAAGCACTATGAAACTATGTAAAATTGGAAAAAGGACTAATTGAAGTGATTGAGAGAACTATGGGGAAGGAAAATACTAGACATTAGGAGAGAGGTTTGATTGAGGAAATAATATGCTCAAAATTTGGGTGGAACTCCAAATATGAATAAATGTATGGGAAAAGGATATTAGGAACCTTTGTGTGATTCAGTCTAGAAGTGGATAAAGTGGTTAGGGGAAAATATTTATATCCACTTAGAAAGTTTACAAAGAGTAAAATGGGATAGGAACAAGAGTTTTTGAGAAAGTAAGGGAGGTGTAGGTGTTTGGTGGGATTCCAAAAAGAGAGTAAATAAAAGAAAAAGGGAAGAATAAAGGTACCCATCAGGAGTCAAGGATCAAGGATTTTTATGAAATGATACAAGACATGCAAGCAAGAGGATGATTGAAACTCTAGCTCTAAAAGATGGCATAGTGTAAATTTTTAGAGTGTGAGGGTTGGAGAAAAGGTGTGCCAAGATGGGAAGGTTTGATATCCTAACAAGGAAAAATAAAAAAGGTAGGGTTTAGAGGAAAGACGTGTCAAGAAGAGAAACTATGGAACTATGGAACTCTATAGAAACATATGAAAATGATCAAAAAATTATCTAAAATTAGAATATTTCCACTTTTTGCAACTACTAGCAACTAGCAAGGATATGGAGGATGAAAAGGAGCAACACTTGTGCAAAATTGACCAAATGATACTAATTGAGAATTATCTCAAATTGGTTATAAATGATACATAAAATGACGCTTAAATTATATAAAGGAACCTAGACCTAGCAAATTGAACACTAAAAAATTAGGTTCCAACAGTACCCATGGCTCCTTTTTATTTATTATACCACAGTTTTGGTGTCTCTCAAGAGATGGGAATCTAAACCCGCAGTAGATATCCCTATAATAGTAAGACCTATGCTAAAAAGAGCTACATAAAACAAAAA
>VDFB02288569.1:0-23137 GCA_007258455.2 Sequoia sempervirens
GAAAGGGATGAATTTGAGACAAACAAAGAAATGTAAAGGCATACAATAGATAAGGGAGAAAAAGGTAAGATAAATATTATAGCATAGAGGAGAGAAATAAGATACAACAAGGGGAAAGCATTAGGGAAGGTGCAACATATGGGAAAAAACAATAATCTTGAAATAACATATGAGATTAGAAACAAAGTTGCAACATATGGGAATAAACATTAATTATGAAATAACATAGAAGAGTAAAAATAGAGGCACAACTAGTAGGGAGACATAACACAAAATAATCCAATAATAATCCAAGAAAAAATTGAAATAAGGTATGATAGTTATGGAGGATTGCAAAGGAAGAAGTGAAGAATTTAATTGAAATCAAATTACTTGTTATATTTGAACTGTAGATTTTTGGCACCCTAGGACTCTCTAGGCTCTTCTAGGATTTTTCACCTAAAAGGAGAGATTAGGGACAAAAATGCTAAAGGGTTCATTCAAATTATGTTATGTATGATGTTATTTGTGCTAAATGAAATAAAATAAATGCAATTAAATGATCTATATGACTGAATTTGAATGCAAAACTAAAGATTTAAGCTATGCTGGAAAACACAATGTGATATGCAAACAATGAACTAAGAATGAATAAAATGCAAAACAAAAAGAAATGGACTGAAATAGTGTGCACCTGGGCAAGATTTGAGGAATCTAGAATGGTCTGAATGTTGTTTGGAATCATAGAAAATCAACAGTGGGACTCATTTGCCTAGGGTGGCGAATCAGTCCTAATCTTGGTGAAAAATTGTCAAGAACTAGTTTCTAACTGTCGAGATCCAGAATCTGACAAAACCTATATTTTTCAGTCTTAAGGTGGGACTCATTCACCATTGGTGGTGAATCATTCCTCTCCCAAAATTATGAGAAATCAAGAGACAACTCTACAACACCAGATCTGGAAATATCTGCTTGTCAGGTTGCTAAAGTCAATTCTACAAGAAACAAACATAATACCTTCTCCAAGCTTGAAAAATGGTTGATTTGAATTGAAGCATATAGTTGACTTGTTGACCACTCTTCAACACCAAAATTCTCATTAAATCTGCACACAAAGGTTTGCATGTAACACCCCGCCTTGGTTACTATTATAACAAAGTGTAAAAAGTATTGTTAATCGAATAATTTTTTTTTAAAAGATATAATTACATAATTGCCATAAGGTTTCCAAGATGACGTTACTTAAACATAGTAAATATACTCAACATATTATCATAATCAAAGTACAAATCTAATGTCATGAAAGATCCAGTTTATAAAAATTTATTCAATCGAATATCCACATGATCTGGTTACAACAAGAGAGATTTCATTGAATCTCAATACACCAAAATGATGGTACACCATGAATGCTCTTATACAAGAGGTAAATTTACAAGGCAGATAGTGATCATATCATAACTGACTTCCATATCCACGAATATGCTCTGCATCCACAGTCACGAACAATGAAGTAACTGGAACCAGCTGCAAGCATAGGATCAACTGCAAGAAAATCCAAGGAAGATAAAGCACGGTTTCCTCCCAACCATGTGGAACCCAAAGGTCCACTCCCTCCATGCTAGGAGATAATGAAAGGTCCAACAATGAAGAAAAAACAATACGTATACGTGGCTTACACTCACATTACGACATAACGATAACAAATCATAACAGATTTAATCCCCATAACAAATCACATCTAATAGAAAATTTGAACACAAAGATCACCTTCATGGTATAGACTAAGAGTGTCATCACACTGTTGGGATAGGTTACCCTGGTGAATCTTCCTAGACTACCAGCCCTCTCCATGAGTTACCCTGGTAGTCTCTACCGATTCCCGGCCCCTATGCAGACTAATGTGGAGTCATTTCATCTTTCGAGAAGACAAGATGATGACTAGCCATTCCAGGCCTTCTCAACCATTTCTCAACCTAAACGAGCGTTAAGAAGGTAGGCGCAGCAAATATTTATCTGAATTAGTGTTTACAACTACCCAACCCCTAATACATTAGTTAGGTTTTCACTGAATTAACACACCTATGATAGGTTACCTAGACAATCACTTCAGGATTTCGGCCCCTACCGCAAGCCACTCTTTCTATAACATGACTCAACATGAATGTCTAGGGGTAGCTATCAAATGTAAAAGTACGATACCATAGAGGTTTAAATATTTCACTTGAGATAAAACAAATTCTCTAAGATGTCACTTTTGACAATAACAACAAAAAGTGTTAAGGTATACCCCAAATTAAAGATCATCATAATTGAGCAATATAATTAATAGGTAATACACCTATCAATACTATTTTCATTACCCTAGTCTCTAAGAAGAACAAAACAAACTCAATTACATTACATGTTCATTCTTAACTTATGATATGTACATTTCTCATCAAATACATTTATTTAATCTTCAAGAATAAGAGTTCAAAAATAACAATTTATTGACATTGTAGAATTTCTTATAATTTTCTATTATAACTATTATTATTATTCAATAAAAATAATAAGAGCTCCTCTATTTTAAAATCACTTAATTCCTACGATACAATTTATTAAATAAATAAATAAATAAAAAGTATTTTTAGCAGTCTAGGAATCATATGTTTAAATCCACTTTATAAAGGACCTATTAACTAAAATGTAACTAACATTATAACATAAGTACAATACAAATTCTTTATATTTTATAATTCAATTACCTTGAAAATAAAGAAGCATTATAACTTACAACTAAAGTTTCTGACTTTTCTTCTTTTCTCGTGTAAAGACTCTCACTTAACTAACACTTGCGTTTTAAAAATGTCTAAGATCTAACAGTTATTTAACAAAGAAACTACCATCTTTCATGTCATGCAAAGGTAAATCAATTAAAGATAGAGTATTAGCTGTCAGTTAAATTTCATATCTTTAAAGATTAAGTACAGATACCATGCATCCATCACAAGTAACAGTTGCACACAAGAGCTTTACCAAAGCCATAACAGGAATCTATTCAGAGTTAATTGGAGGATTCTTTCAGTATATAACCATTCTGGCTATTCCAAATGCAAATAAAAGACTTAGAAATCAACAACCAAGACCACAAGAAGAAAAATAAAAATAAAAGAATCTTAATAACCACCATGAAACATACACCCACTGAAAGGAAATCTCTTGCGCAAGCTTACCAAGCTAAAATACATTGACAATTTTTTTTATTTTTTATTTTTTTTTATTTTTTGTACAGAAATACATTTCTATATACATACGCTACTGGCCTATCAATTTACCTATGGTTGAAAAAGACCACACTAATATAGACTAATTGTTACATTCGTGTAGGATCAGAATATAGGAAAACCATGCGATGCATTTAAGCTCCATTTAACATACATAAGTCTCAGAGAATAAAAGAAATGCATAGATCTAGATTAAATAAGAATTCTTAAAATTACATCAGGAAGTTTCTACGCCATGCAAAGGAATTTACGCTGAACTAATATGTCAAAAACATACAAAAATAATATACTAAATGTTAAGCGCAGAACATGAGCTCGAAATTACATCTCCTGATCCTATTTACTCTGCAATTATCATTAAAAGAAGGTTGTGCGCGAATTTAAGCAGAGAGATCTATAGAGAATAATATTTAATATTTCACCAAAACAAGATAATTGACATCAAAATCTAGAAACAGAGGTACTATGGAGACTACGCACAATACTAAAGTATAGATTACAATATAATCATTGATATAAGCCTTTAGACTAGATACACACCTACAGGAGAATAATCTACATCCAAGGTCTAAGCTTTAGGAAGAATCTCAGTCGTCTGGTAATATAAATGATGTATAATTGCTTAGGGCACATATTTGAGGTTTGGGGATAATATTAATACAAAGTAAAATTTTGTTATTGCTCTGATATTAAATCACGTAAACAGTTGGGCTATGTTCAGCTTAAGAAAATAATAGGTAGTAAACTTTTACGGCTATAAAAATACTTGATTCTAAGTTTTCTCAAATACCTAAAGGCAATGCCTCTACCAGGAAATCCACAATTATAATTTCTTGACTTCCATCTATTTCTACATTACACAGACTTCGTTCTTAATGCTGTATCATAAATTTTCAATAATACAATGAATATTTAAAAGAAATCCATTGTTGTTTTCAGTTCAACAGAAACATTCTATGTTATACTTTCTTGAATTATTAGTTTCATTACTTAACTGTATTTTCTACAAAATTTGATGGCTTGATATGATGTTTTCTCTATTTTATATGCAGGTTTGACAGACAAATACTTTTCCCCAAAGTTTATTGAAAGAATTTACAGAAACTTAAAAAGAAGAAAACCTGGTAAATCTTAGAATTCGAGCTGAAACGAATTATGAAACCTTTGCTGATTCCACTATCAATTTTCCAGACTTCGACGGTGAAATTCCAATCAATCCAGCTTCCAATTACGCTTATAAACAAAACATTAAAAGAAAAGTTCTTCTGAAACAATTGCTGTGAAAATTCTTTCCGTGAATGCCAATAGATTTTTTTTTTTCAAAAGATATTTTATTCATGCAATTAACCTTCAATCATAAAAATTAACTGACAGACCATCTTGCATTGAAAATAGATCAATCAGTTTATCTTATACTTTAAAATATCAAAACAGATCTTTAACTGCCAATCAAAGATTCATATCTTGTTGAAAATATTTTTCTATTTAAATATCTATAATTAAATCAACAATATTAATATTTTAATTAAAACATTGCAAAGAAAATAACTTTCACATTTTAAATTCGATAACTTATTTAATTTAATTTAATAAATTAATTCACAAACATTGGTAAATGCATTAACAGACAATTTAAACTTAAATATTAATTCACAAACACAAAACATTACAAACGAACGCGACAAAATAAACTGGACAATCACATGGGGTAACACATAGATATTCGTTCAAAAAAGAACGATGGTACATAAAGGACCTGTCAATACCTCCAACAACATAATTTTATTGCATTAGGGTACGCTCAGACCTGACAAGCAGGTGGAGACGTTACCCGGTACCTGTGTCTGCAGGAAACATCAACGTTAGAACATATATATATTTATGTTAGAAAACACACCGTGAATAAGAATTGCAGCGTAGCAGGGTACTCACGAATGAGTAATGCTACATTGTCTTCTTCACCGACACAAATGAGCAAGATAAATCATAAGCAATCATCTCAGCATAATAACCACATGAAAAGTCATAAGTAAATAAACCATGTCATGAACATGTCTATCTCAGTATCATCAAACTAACATAACCAAATAACCAGGATGTCAATGTATCATCCACAAAATCAAAACAACATAATATCCAAAATCACCTCTAATAAGAAACAACATAGTATCATAGTGAACTAAAGCATCTATCAAGCAGAATCAAACTAAACAGTGTGTCGAAACTGGAGGGACACTACATTGCAAACACACATGCAAGAAGGGAAAAATGGTTGAGGGTTAGCAAACACTTTGGTAATCAAACCTTTAATGAAATAATGGAATGCAAGAGAATGATAAATAAATAACACGCAAATGCTATCAACTTATCAAATGCTTGTTGATTAAAATCTGAAGTTGTGTCAATAGATGCTCCAAAATGCTTGAATAGTGCTAGATTTGATGTTGTAAGATGCTTGAATGCTTGAATGTGATGTGTGATTGAATGCTTGAATTAATAAGGGGTTGAAATGGATGTAGAAACACTTATTTTATACAATCTTGTGCCTTAGTAACATGTTAATACCTCGTCACAGGTTGACATCAAGTGATTTTGAATAAAAACCCGAAAGGAAATTTTAAAAAAATTGAATTTGGAGCCAAGGGGGACTCATTCACCACCCATGGTGAATGGGTCCCACCTAGGACCTGAAAATGGGTGTTGGGAATTATCTTGCATTTAATGTTGTTTGTCAGGTTTACATTAAAAAATGCACTTAATTAATCCTTATGAGTGCATAAAGGGGTCAAATAAAGCATAAGAAAGGTGTAAATAGTGAAATCGTGCCTAGAAAAGCATGAAATATTGTTACAAGACTTTACAACACTTCAAAATAGGACTTGATTAGTGATGAAAAGGTAATTTTTAGGTGATTGTAATGAATAGAGTCTAGAAGAGTGTAGAAATGTCTTACAATGCTTCACAACACCTTCACAAGACATTATTATTTGAATTTTAGTACCTAAATATGCATGTTCAAGACATGTTATGACATAAAATCCAAACAAAATAGACCAAACATCATGAAACAAGGCCTAAAAGACCATGAAAATGACAAGGGTCCATTTTTCTATAGTGCAATATTATATAGATGAATTCAAATAAATAATAAACTTTATACCTACTATTTTATTAAAATTTTGTTTGAATTTGGTGTTTTGGAAATAATTCAAATTCAAATTTTAGTTGTAGTCACTTGATTTGATAGTTTGACAAAACTCTCTAATCTCACTTGTATCACTATCCAAAATTCTCTCACGATACACAAGTGCTCCCATTCTTGTTCCTCTTTCTTGACCTCAATACCTTACATAAGACTAACAATGAGTCTATTAAATAACAAACCAAACTAAATCCAACACTACACCACATCCTAACCATTACTTTCCCTTAAATAACTAATACACCTCAAATAAATATCCTCCAAACCTCACTACAAACACACTAATTGTCATTAACTCACCACATGACCCCCAATCAATATTCATACTTTGACTACATTATTGTTTCTAATTCTTGTAAATTAAGATTCACCATAGCATGAGGGATGCAACTAATCCTTAAATTATATTTGATTTTTTATTGTAAAATAAGGTATGAGAACATAAACAAGCTAATCGTAAGCAAGATATACATTTCCATACCCTTGTTTAGCTACTATAAATTAAGACAATTTGTAGGAAATCAAAGTTTTTTTAATTTTTTCCAAGTGATCTCATTATGGTTGTATATAGTTGTGATCAATTCCTGATTCATTCTTTCATTGGTCAAATAGTTTTTTGTTGTATTCAAACTTCTTTTATACTAATTAAAATTGATTTTTCCAAAATTTACCCTTGATCAATACACCTCTTTTAAATAACAATTGAATTTCCACCTTGGAATTCCAATATTAATAGCATTAATCACAACTATTTTACCTCCTTCAACTATTATCTTAGATTTGTTGGACTCAAGCAACATTGAGAGGGGGATGTGAATCAATGTTGTGCAATTTTAACTTTATTAATCTATTCTCTTTAGTACCTTAAAGCATTCAATCAAATGAAAGATGCATGAACATAGAACATGCCACAACAACATAACACAAGGATTTTTACGTGGAAACTTGGTTAAGGGAAAAACCACGATGGAGTTCAATCCACAATTTTGAGTACTCAAAATATAAATGTTTAACAAAAGAGAATGCACTTGCATTCAAGCACATTGCCTAGAGCTCACTACTCAAAATCAGGAAGGCTCATTGCCTCACAAAAGATTTGGAATACAACAAAGAGTTGAATTGAGAAGATAGCATCTAAAAATTCCTAATCACAGTTTTGGTTAGGCTCATATATCAAATTATGGACCTATAACGCCCCGCCATATGAACCCCAAAGGACAACAAAACACTGCAATTTTTTATTTTTATTTTTATTTTTTTCTGTTTGAAAGTGAAACATTGTATAAGATGGAAATGTACAATCTTAACATGAAAAGCAATTATGCACTTGCAAAGTTATCTATGTCCCTTGGGGTACATGGAACGGTCATTTCAAACACTAAACTTTTATCCAAATGAAAGTGAGAGATAAACATAAGGATAACATACATTCATCCATAATTATAAGAGAGATACAATAATTTGTTGTGAATCAATTCATAGTTTCATTTTACAATTGTGGAGCATATTTCCATAGTTACAACACATCATAGATACAATGGTACATTAAATAGAGCTTCCCTTATATCATCGGGAAGAATACATTGAGTACATAAAAGAGGTTTATGGTACAAAATGAAGGAAAGTCTTCATCCAAGTGAAGCTCTGGAACTCTGCATCCGCATCTGTATCGTGAACACATCCTGGGAACCCAATGGGTGCATAGCACATTCCACCCGACCACGTGGACCCGAAGGTCCACCCCCCATGCTAGAAAATGACAAGAAAGGGTCCACATCCAACAAGATCAAGTAAAAAAAGACTAACATCAACACTGACATAGAACAATATCACAAAGTACATCAACCAGTACATCAACACTGACATAGAACAACATCACAAAGTACATCAACAAGTACATCAATAAGTACATCAACAAGTATATCAACAAGTACATCAACAAGTATATCAACAAGTACATCAACAAGTATATCAACAAGTACATCAATAAGTAAGTTTTAATCTATGAAATATGATACATTAAATTATTTTTCCATAAATCCATAAATTTAAAAAAAATAATCACATGACTAACTCATATAAAATATATATATAACTAACTCATATAAAAAATATGTATATATCTTTAATTGAATTTATTTCCACCATAAAATCTTTTAATTAAATAAGCACTGTGAAACCCTACATATGAGAGCTATCAGATTTCTCTTAATTTAAGATTCTTAGCCTGGACATTTGTTTACTTCAAAATAATTAAAGTTTTAAAATACAACCTATATAATTATATTTGTTACTTAAAATGGTAAATTTAATTCCAATATAGCATGTTTGTTTATGAAAATAATTTAATAAAATAAAAAGAATAAATAAAATATTACATACATGCAAATCACACAGATCATTAGTAAAAGAATTTGTAACTCGTTTAACTTTAACTAAACTTGTAACTAGCATACCTATATTTTAAAAATATATGTAAAGTACGCCGAAAGATATCTTTCTCAAGGTGCGTATTTTTAATCAATTGAACCTAATTGAACTCTTATTCTAACATTAACTCAACACTAATTGAACACTAATCCTAATCGTAGTTGTAATTGAATCCTAACCCTAATTGAATGCTAATTGAACCCTAATCCTAATTAATTCCTAACCTTAATTGAGACCTGACCCTAATTGTATCATAATCCTAGATAACTATAATTGAACCCTAACACTAAAACAAATAATAATCCTTATCTTAATTAAACCCTAACTCCAACCCAAACTGTAATTTAACCCTAGCCCTAATTAAACCCTTATTGAATGAACCTTAGTGAAGTTAGTGAATGAACCCTAACCCTAATTTGACCTTAATCATAATCCTAATTAAACCTTAACCCTTCTTAAATGCTAACCAAATTTTAATGATAACCCTAACTAAGCCTTAACCCTAACCTAACCCTTAGTGCAACCTAACTATATCCCTAACACTAACTTGAAGGTTTATCTTACAACCCTACTTAAACCCTAACACTAATTGAACCATATCCTTAACCCTACCCCTAATGAAATTGTCATCCTAATTAAACCATAACTCTAATATGATTGAAATCTTATTGCAACCCTAACTCTAACATGAATTGAACCCTGACCCTAACCTGATTGAACTTGTATTATAACCCTAACTCTAACACTAATTAAACTGTAATAGTAACCCTAGGTATAGTTGAAACCTAACCCAAATTGTATCAAAACCCTAGAGAACTCTAATTGAACCCTAACCCTAAAATAAACAATAACCCTTACCTTAGTTGAACCCTAACTCCAATCCTAGCCCTAATTTAAGACTAACCTTAACCCTGACCTTAATTACACCCTTATTAAATTGTAACTCTAATTGATCCCTAACCCAAATTGAATACTAATTGAACCCTAACCCTAAGTGAGTAGTAACCTTAATTAAAATCCAACCATAACCTTAATTAAACTTATTCTTCAACATTAATCCTTAATAACTAAACACTCTTACTCTTTTACATTTAATTTTTTAAACTCCTCAAATAATAATTTAACTATTTTAATTCATTTTTTTTTATAATTGTTCATTTGATATCATTTAACCTATATCACAATTTAATACTTCATAAGAATATTTTATATTTTATTTAAAAAGATAGTTAAAATTCTCTTCATATTCATTACAAAACTTACTAATGAGAACCATATGTCTACTAAATTTATTCTAAATAATTAAAAAAAAATCCATTACCCTAATTGAACCCTAAAGCTAACCCTAATTGCATTATACCCCTAACTAAACCCTAGTTGAACCCTAAACTAAAATTAACTCTAATCTTATTTGTATCTTACCTAACCTTGATTGATCCCTAACCCTTATTGGACCTTAAATAAACCCTAATTTAATTGTAACCCTTACCTAACCCTAATCCTAATCCTAATCCTAATGTTGACCCTAACCTCAAGCTTTATCCTAGAAATTTAACCTTAACCTTAACCATAACCGTAAACCTAATCTTAATTAAATCTTAAACCTAATTGAACCATAATCCTAAGACTAACACCTATTGAAGCCTAAGTAAACCCTAAGCCTCTTATTGAACCATATCCTTAACCCTACCCCTAATGAAATTGTCATCCTAATTAAACCATTACTCTAACCTGATTGAGCTCTTATTGCAACCCTAACTCTAACATGAATTAAACCCTGACCCTAACTTGATTGAACTCGTATTATAACCCTAACTCTAACGCTAATTGAATTGTAATCGTAACCCTAGGTATAGTTGAAACCTAACCCTAATTGTATCAAAACCCTAGAGAACTCTAATTGAACCCTAACCCTAAAATAAACAATAATCCTTACCTTAATTGAACCCTAGCTCCAATCCTAGCCCTAATTTAAGACTAACCTTAACCCTAACCTTAATTACACCCTTATTGATTTGTAACTCTAATTGATCAATAACCAAAATTGAATACTAATTGAACCCTAACCCTAAGTGAATAGTAACCTTAATTAAACTCCAACTATAACCTTAATTAGACTTATTCTTCAACATTAATCCTTAAAAACTAAACACTCTTACTCTTTTACATTTAATTTTTTAAACTCCTCAAATAATAATTTAACTATTTTAATTCATTTTTTTATATAATTATTCATTTGATATCATTTAACCTATGTACAATTTATCACTTCATAAGAATATTATATATTTTATTTAAAAAGATAGTTTAAAAATCTCTTCATATTCATTACAAAACTTACTAACGAGAACCATATGTCTACTAAATTTATTCTAAATAATTAAAAAAAAATCATTACCCTAATTGAACCTTAAAGCTAACCCTAATTGCATTATACCCCTAACTAAACCCTAGTTGAACCCTAACCTTAACACTACCCCTAATTCTAACCCTATCCCAAAACTTAATCTAGAACCCTAACCTAAAATTAACTATAATCTTATTTGTATCTTACCTAACCTTGATTGATCCCTAACCCTTATTGGACCTTAAATAAACCCTAATTTAATTGTAACCCTTATCTAACCCTAATCCTAATCCTAATGTTGACCCTAACCCCAAGCTTTATCCTAGAAATTTAACCTTAACCTTAACCATAACTGTAAACCTAATCTTAATTAAATCTTAACCCTAATTGAACCATAATCCTAACACTAACACCTATTGAAGCTTAAGTAAACCCTAAGCCTCTAATTGAACCATAACCCTAATCCTAACTATTCCAACCTTAAGTAAACCCTAAGCCTCTAATTGAACCATAACCCTAATCCTAACTAAACCCTAACTTTAACTAACCCTAAATAAAATCTAACCCTAAATGACTCATAAGTGAACCCTTATTGAACCATAACCCTCACCCTAATTGAACCCTTATTGAACCATAATCCTATTTTTATTTGATTTCCAACCCTGATTGAAGCCTAAAGCTAACTCTAATTGCATTGTACCCCCAACTAAACCCTAATTTAACCCTAACCCTAACACTAGCCCTAATTCTAAACCTAACCCCAAGATTTAATCTAGAACCCTAATCCTAACCCTATTTGAACCTTAACCCTATTTATATTGTTATTTAATATGACATGTATATTATTTTTTTACCTTACATTTAATCATATTCACTTTCTAAATCATGAAATTCAATAATCATAAGAAAGATGCATATTCAATAAAATTCTTAATCTAAGTTAGGGATTTAAGAAACAAAACACTAAGTAACTACAAGTTACTTGTTTCTACAAACTACAAAATAAAGAAACTAAATAAATATAAAGAAACTCATTTTCACATAGGTTGGATGTAGATGCTAAATATTCACAAGACTTTCATAAAAGGTAATTTTATTTTCATAATTATCATGTTAGGGGAGAGGACCCAGTAGCTGTGCACCCTAACTTTGTGCCTCTCAAAATCCTATATGGAAATTTCAAATCACTCCAAATTTTTTACAACTTACTTGGCAAGTCCCCTACTTATAACTTTCGTTTCATGGTCACATCATCAAATATGATGCCACATCAACATGCTTTTTGTCAAGGTGTCCAAAAAAGGCCCAAAAAAAAGTGCTACCAATACTTGTGCATTCACATCATGGGTAGTTGAGCGCTGATGTGGCATCACATGATTGGTTGCTTTTTAAATCAAAGGAATACATTTTGTTTAAGTTATTTAATATTTTATATATTTTAATATACCATACCCATGCACTTATTATTAAAAGCTATTAATTTCGTTGAACTCAAATTATATATTATATTTAGAAAATTTAAATTAAATTTATTACATGAAAATAAAAAGGAAGTTAACCATTTATACTTGTATTATGTAAAATATTTTTAAAATTGATTGTAAGTTTGAAACTCAAATCATGTAACCATCAAATATTATTGCTAAGGTACTGAGTCTCATGATAAATATATACCATATTTGACAACTAAAACCTTCCAAAACTGGAAATAATTAAAATAAAAGAAAAAAGAAGCACCAGGACATGTGGCCGATTTCTGAAATGAGTAATGAATGGAAGCATTGGTAAAGTAGGCATGAATTACTATTTTTTTAATATCAAATTGGAATAGAAAAGTCATTTATATAATTTATTTAAAAAGCATCGTATGGTGAGGAACAATCTTGGCTGGCGAGGGCTGCTCTTCGCTGTCGAATGCAGGTGTAGGGGAGAATATCAAACAAACGTATGTACACGTGTCTGCCACATTCAGATAAGCCCACCTGAGCCCTCCGATTCGGAAGATGACGTCTGTTGTAGGCTTGTTTAGGCTTCTTTCCAGAATTTTCATAATTTTTTAATGGAATAGTTTTATACATTATTTGTTAAAATAATGTGCAGATTATTTTAATGGTATAGTTTTATACATTATTTGTTAAAATAATGTCTAGATTATAAACTCACAAAAATATTTGGAAGGCTCACCAAACTAAAATAGTTACTTAAATCCAATTCATTTAAAGAAGATAAATTCCCAAAACTATCTACAAAACTCAACAAACTCTTACAAAAATTAAAACTCAACTTTTCTAAAGCAACCAGGTTGCTAATGGTTTCAGGCAGACTATCAAACCCACTACAACGCGACAATGCTAGAGAATGCAAAGATTGAATGAGGGAAAGGGTGATGGTGAGATTAACTAATTTAGCACCACCTATATACATATATTTCTAAGAGGCGTTCAATGATTTTTCTATCCACAAGACTGCCATCAACATGGAATTCAGACATACTGGCCTCCCTATGATTCTGCCCCATTTCCCCTTCAAAGCTAGAAAAACCCTCAGACTCCAATCATAATGAGAGATTCTAAGAATAAATCCATCCGCAAACATTAACGTAAATTATCAATTTCACCCTTCGAAAAAAACCTCAAATCTTGCCCCGATGATGATGCTTTGATTCCTCAGTTTTGCTGGTGTCTAGTTTTGAAGCAATGGATTCAGATCACATGAATTAGTACAACCGTCCAGAGCAGTTTGGTTGATCTGAAGCCCAATGTCATATAACTATTGTACACCTGCTTTCCAGTGTGGTGGGAGCACAACTTTTTTCGCCCACAGAATATATCCATCATATCTTGAAGTTACTAAAATCTGAACTGAAGAGCTCTAGTTGGGGGTTTGCTTATGTTCCACACTGCTCCATGATTGTGTGTCAAGTAATTCCACTCAAAACCACCCACCTACAAAATAAGGTTTTGTATTAACAACAAACTCATGAAAACAATCACCTGTAATTCTACAATCGTCTTACCTGTACAAAATATACATTAACAATATCAGTCTGCCCTCCTTGGTATACAAATTCAAAAGCCAGATAATCGTTCACTACAAATGAGAGTGTATTTCTCCTTCCTCCCATTAGAAAATATTTTTCCTTCATAAAATTTTATGAAGATTGAGAAAGCTCTGCCCGAGCCCGCTAAATTGAATGCTGAATTTCTGCCAAAGAACGCTTCACCTGAGCCCATTGAACTGAATGCCAACCCTCCACTAGAGAATGATCTGCCTGAGCCCCCTCCTTCGTGAGCTCCCAAGAATATGAATCATAACTTTTTCAAATAAAGAAAGCCTAAAAGAAAAACCGAAAAAAACCAAAGAAATCCTACTAAAACAATTACGCGAAAATGGAAAACCTAACAACAACGCGTTTGATTTTCTGGCATCCAACGAATTCCGATATAGAAAATTGTCACCTGAGCAGTAACGACAGACCCAGCTAGCCTAATAAATCAACATATTAGTTTCTACAAAATTTCTGACTTAATAAAACAACATATTAATTTCTACAAAATTTTGTTTAAATCTAACTTAAAAGATAACCTCCTAGAAAAAATCCTTAATCACAAAAGACTTTTCTGATTTTGTGCAATGATTTTCTTACTTAATTTGAGAAGTTTTCGCAGGTCTCTTTATCATTCACTTTCAGTACCTTAATAGTGGATACAACAACCCTTCCAGATCTGGTTGCCTCTTTTGTAATCTTGCAAGCACAGGAATGGCTAAACCAAAACATTGCTACCAAATCAGATTCTTTGCTTTATAACTCTCTTCACCATTGTCGGAAGAGAGACCTAATTGAGTTGCTAGATTAGAGTCGGCCATGATTTTCATCCATGAAGAGGAAACTGCTTTGCCTATACACATACACTCCCAGATGCTTTAGCTACTCAGAAATTTTTTGAACTTTAATAGTTATTCTATATTTTAGAGGATCTGTTGACTGTACGAACAAAAAAAAAACAAAGAAATATTTTTCTCACGAGAAAACAAGAAGCTGCGGAACTATTAATGTTCAGTCAAGAAATAAAAACAGTTCACATTGTGTATTTTAGAATATCAACTGCTGATTTTACAACCAAAGAAAATAACCACCCAAGAATTATAACCACCATCACTCATGACAGTCAAAAGGATGTCAATTTAAATGTAGCTTCAAAAACTTTACGAAGAATATTCCTTGAATGCTTTCACTGTATAACGCCTTTCGGCGTAATTAAAAGAAAAACTAAATTAAATGTACTTGTACATAATTCCCGAGACTCACTTTTACCATTTATTTACAAGACACTCCATTTAATCACCTAGGTTATTTCCTTATTTAACTAAAACATTTATTTGTAATAACGTAAGTAAGTTTTAATCTATGAAATATGATACATTAAATTGTTTTTCCATAAATCCATAAATTTTTAAAAAATAATCACATGACTAACTCATATAATATATATATATAACTAACTCATATAAAATAGATGTATATATCTTTAAAATCTCATAAAATTATTTACTTATCTATTTTCCTTCATATCTTCTTACTCAGTATCCGTTTTACCAAGGTTAAATTTGAAATGTTAGCAATAATAATAATTGGTAATTTGAATTTGAATAAAACATCAAAGTGATAAATGAACCTATTCTAAATATAAACCTTCCAATTAAGATTTTGTATTAAGAACATTCCTAAATTAACAAACTTGGCTGATCACCCTAATATAATTTTTTTTTATGAGACCTAATCACATCTAAATCTACACTTACGCTTTGCTGGCAATAAAAATTGTATCTCATTTTCCAACTGATGTAATATTAACCAATTAAAATATAAGTAACCACTAGGACTATTGTATGACTTTGTGTTGCCAATTACTCGTTAAGAAGTTTAATTGTATTATACTTCTTTAATTCAAAACAACTCTTTTTACTGGGTTAGGTAAATTTTAAAATGCCTCTTCTCGGCTAATATCTTCTAGATTTCGTAATAAAATAATGCCTAGGAAAATAAACTAAAATTAGTTAAAGTTTTCAAATCATTTGTTGTATAATAAATAAATAAATAAGATATTTAATAGAGAATATTTTTGATAATAACTGTATGTATCATTTTATATCAGTATATCTAATCAAATTTTAGAATTTTAGTAATAAAAAATAAATGATTTATCTAAATGCAACAGCCATGAAAAGAAAATTGCCAAGAGTATAGGAAGGTTATTTAATTTTTCTATGCACTTCAAGTTTAAAAGTTGCAACTGAGGAAAGTTGCTGGTAAAAGTAATAATGGGTTTGCAGCCATAAAAAAAAAAATCTAAATTAAAATGGTGCCTGAAGCGTAAAAGAAAGAAATCTCCTTCACCCTTCTGGTGTTTCTTTAAATTAACTTGCAAGATTAAAAAAAAAAGAATAGAAATGTCTGAAAGGATATACATTGACCATATTTTATTCTCAAGTGCTGCTACTGCGATGGATTGTCAATAAATCAAGGAGGTTATTTAAACTAACTTCCTATTTGATTAAGTGTTACAGCTGAAACTAGTTGACGGTGAAATAAGAGAGATTATCTATTTACCTTGGAGTAATCTCCATGAATCTTTAACCTAAACAAGACCATTTATATTTAAATATTGTACAAAGATAGGAGAAATACGGGGATAAATTCATCAAATGCAGCCAAGTCACAACCAAGTCAAAAGTAACAATTTCTCTTACAGTGAACAAAGAAAACCCCCCTGAAATCTAGGCAAGGTAAATAATTGCATTAAGAAGTTAAACTTTTATTGACTGGAGTTTAAAATCTGGAATTCAACGATTAAAGAAAAAGAAACTCAAATTCACTAACCTGGATTTGGCAATTCGTGACTGAAGCTTCTTTCTCTGTAACTTATTTTCACCCTTTTCCAGTAATTCCTTCCTTCTTGCTTTCTTCCGTATCTTTTTCTTTACCAGAGCAAAATTTTCTTGTTTTTACCGTCCTTCCTCAAATTCTATTAATAAAACTTAATAGTGCTGGAAATGAAGCGAGACAGGTGGTTAATTCCCAAATTTTCATTCTCACCACCCATCACTTTGTCTTTCTCCCTTTTTTCCACCTAGAGGAAATTCCTCAGTTTGAAAAGAAAAATAAACCTACCGCCACTAAGGCTTTAAAATATAATAATTTTCAATGGCCTATATTGATTTTTTCTTTACCTTTGGTTATATATCATGACAGGTGAAAAAGAATTTCATCCTTAGTTTTAAAATTTTACCCACTACTGAATTAAATTAATTTAACTTAAACTTACCATGCAATGCATTTGAGCATTCTTTTAAAAAAATAAAATAAATCATGCATATAAATATATGTTTTATTTTCCTTTAAACTTTACAGAATGTAATATTGACAAACTACTTATTTTTGTATAATTCCTTAACTATAATTAACTAAATAATATTACTTTTAAAAATTACATAAATAATATTATTTAATTAAACAACAATATTATTTAATAGCTATTGGACATTTACACAATTGTAATTAAGATCAATTTTAAATAGTGTTTTATTAAACATTAAAATTTGCAACTAATTTAATATTTTATTAAATCTTGGTGTTTCTCCCACAACTAAATAAAACGATAAACACATGAAATTTTATGACTAGAATCAAATGACATAAAATGGAACAATACCATAACAGAAAGGAATACTGATGAACGACAAACACAAACGGGGACCATTCCTTGTCAAATCCTTAAACCACGTCATAACCATTGGGTATGTTTGGCACGCTCAGACCCGACGATGCGGGTGGAGTCGGTGCTCTGTACCTGTAGTCTTGCATAAAACAAGTGTTGGAACAACATATATATATCTAATGTCAAACACATCGTGAGAGAGAATTGTGGTGTGGCAGGGCGCTCATGTATGAGCGATGCAACACCGTCCCCCTCACCCAAACCTCAAACTTCAGCACAACATCATACATAGCATGCAATGAGTATTAAACAATTTACATAGTCACACAATATAGTATAATCAAGAAAGACGGTACCATGCATCATTATATTATCAACATCATAAAACACTATCATGTGTATCCAAGCAAAACACATAATCCAAACAGGAAAAACAATCACCAATATAATATCGAGCATGCATTGAACATAAACAGTATCCACATAGTATCAAAAGAGAATAGTATCATGAGGGACACTACAGGACCTATAGTCTAATTTTTTACTTCGCTCTATTCTGCCTTAGTTTGCTTCACAAAATCCTCTTTTGCATAAATAATAATCACTCAACTATTTTCCTGATATTCGAACATACATCAATACATATCGAACTCTTACACATACATACCAAAATGAATTAACTGATCTCACATATATATCCGCTACCAAGAATTCAGTCGCTATATGTTGGCTTCAATAAAATAAAAAATATCTTCCAACTATTGGCTTAAATTATGAACAATATTTAATGCGCATCCATCAAGGTTGGTCATAGCATAATTAGGACCCAAAAAAAAATTTCCAACACAAGAATACTTTAATCATTTCTTCCTTAAACATTTGCAACACTCAATATTCACTTAGTCAACCTTCATATATTGATGAACACAAAATTGAACAACCAGATCTCCTAACTCATACACAACTTGATGCGTCAACAAAAAACTTGAGAATAACATATTTCAGATACCCAATGACCTTCCTTGAGATCCACAATCAAAACTGATAAGCTGGTGATGCAAACTACTTAACAGATTTAATCTTCAGCCATATACCCTATTTTTCATCCTATCTTCTGGTATAGTTAGATACTGTAGTGCGAACCAGATCAATGACTTTAGTTACCATCAATGACAACACTAGAAGCCATATGCCAAAAATCTCCCCCTTTCTCATTGATGGCAACACTTAGTGAAAAATACTAAGTGTCAGAGCCTTCAAAACTACAAAACACCAAAGTTGACAATACTCAACAAAAACTCAACAAAACTCCCCCTAAGGTTGATAAGGCATTTTTCACTGCACTCTTTCCCCCTTTGACATCAATGACAAAGGTAATAAAATATTTTCCCCTTATGTCAACAATCTCTCCTTATGAAGATATAACCAAAAACTTGTGCAAATTTTGATTCAAAAACTTGAAGAATTGCACTTGCTAATTGAAGATTATTTGTGCTTTTCCTTCATCTCCGGAAGGAATTTCTTCCATGGTTCCACTGCAATCCTGGTGATTATAATCATGCTATTTTTTTCAGATGTCTAGTTGATAATCTTGATGAGGGATTTTGGAATGGTGAAGGAATCTTCCAATACTTCTCCCTTCATTATTTCAATCAATTGTTCCAGCTTGCATTTTGTTATGTCCTTCACTTTCCAAAAAGTGTCCACAATTTTGTTCCTGGTATTCTAAACATTTGTATGCTTTTTCTGCAATTCTTGAATCCTTTTCCTAATCACACCATCTTGATCCTAAGACATATTAAAGTTTTGACCAATATTGTTCAACTCAGATTCAATTTGTTCCAACTTTTCCTTGTACTTGTTGATTGCATGGGGCCATTGAAGACAATAGTTAAAAATGTTATTTTTTGAGCTTACACATTGCCTTAGTTCATTCATGTTTTTTTTCAGCTTGGTAAGTGACAATCTATATTGCTTCAAATGTAGAATCACTTCTTCTTCTTCCTTATTCTGAGACTCAGAGTTCATGATTTCCTTGATACATTCAATCATCTCTTCAGGAAACTTATTCTACAAACTCTCTAGTATGATATGGTTGTGCACAAAATGAGTACTTAGAACACTCAAGATCATGTCCTACTCGTATGAAGGTTTGACATACCACATGTTCACAATTTTCTACATTCCATCTTCCTCATGGATAAGTTGCAATAACTCTTCCTTGGTTAGATCACCTTCTCCTTCACTTCCTTCTGTCATTGCCTTTCCTTGTTCCGATTCATCTGTTTCCAATTATTTTCCAAGGATGTCTTCAGTTTCCTTGTCAGATTCCTTATCTGGTATGTCCACAACCACTTGTTATTTTCCTTTCCCTTCAAATTTTAAAGTTTTACATGTTGGTGGAGTACTGATATCAGTTTATTTTGCTCTTCTCTTCTTTCTCTCCATTTCACTAAAGGATGAACCAACTTCAAGTTCTCTTACCAAAATTGAAACACTAGTTGATTCAAACTTCTTCAACAAATCCTTAAAGAAACTTTCATATACTTGATCACAGTTTGATAAATTTTTAGAGTATATGTATATCTTCTTGCATACCGGTTCACTCTCTTCCCACATTACACTGCCATTCAGGGGTAAGCAATTCAAAAAATACATTACAAGGCATGTAACCAAGGTATCGAACCTGAAAGGGTAACATGTTCCCTTCGTCAGTAGCACATTCTCCATTAATTGATCTTTCAATAGTCGGCAAAGATCAAAATCTTGATCTTCCATTATCATTTTGTGTGATATGTAGACTACACCTACGAAAGTAGCACCTTCTCTGTTTCTAAAAAATATTTTGTAAGATATTCCATGTGCAATGTACCTTGTCATTGGATCTGTGATTGTAGATATTATTTGTGCCCTTTGATCTCCAGTTACTCTAGTTAGGGTTTCAACTTCTTTATTCTGAATTGACTACTTCCTCGACACCTCCCCAACTTTGCATAACCTAGTTACCGCTGCAATTAATTCTTTCAAGATGTGATAGGGTTTATCCAGAGATAAATTTTCATCATTCAATCGGTTAAGAACAAACTCAATGATTTTTGTGCTTCCGAAATAAGAAAATTCACTCCAACTATCTAAGCTTTTGTGTTTCGCTTCTTTCAACCATTTCAATTCATCGTTCAACAACAAGTTTCTTTCGGCTCTAATCTTTTCATTGTTATATTCATCTGGTTTTACCATTCCTTTGAATTGTTCCATTTTACCTTTCTGTACACATGACTTAGAAATACCAAAGAAATTATTCAACCACACACCAAATTTCTCAATACAATTGAAATACCTGATGGATTAAAGATTTTTGTCATTGAATTCTTGCTTTCAAAATTCTGGTGTAGAGCGCTTTCTTTCTTCTTTTCTTCGACAAAGTGGCAAATGAGGGTTTCAACTTCCTTTTAAAAACTTGCACACCTAAATTTTATTGTAATAAAAGATTTTTCCCTAACACATTCAGATACCCTACTTTCTCAATTTGTAAGAGATAACTCTTTCGCAGATCTTCAACTTTGTACAACACCCTTTCCAATTATTCCAACAACATCTGTAAATCATCAGTGCAACCACTACACTCATCCACATCCCAGTGTTAATTACTGGTAGGGGGTTTGAAATATTTTCTTGACAACTCCCCCTAGGCCAAAGGCCTAAAACTAATTCCTAGAGGAATTACTAGAATCAGGTTTTTGTGCTAGTTCATCAGAGGAATTCTTCTTCACCCATTTCTTCTTCATCTGATCTCTAATTTCATCCACATATACTTTTCCTTTACCATCTTTCTACACATTTCTATCTTTGTGTACTAGACCTCTTCTATCCATAATCTGGTTTCTACAAAATCTTGCAATGTGACCATATTTGTTGCAATTGAAACATACAAGATTTCCTTGTTCAAACAAGTTACTCCATTGATTTCTTCTAGATCTACATTGATTAGCAATATGCTTGATCTTCCACGGGTATAAAATCTAACACTCCTATTAACAGAGTTGTTTGACACATTTCTACATTCAATTGACTTGTGACCAAACTTATTACAATTAAAACACTAACCGGAAATGATGATTCACTAGATTTCATTTTACTTCTACATTGAGCAGCCATATGACCAAATTTGTTGCAAGCAAAACAATATCCATTAAACTTTTGAGCATTAGGTTGTCTTATTGGAAGCCTTTTTTCTTTGTTCATTAGATGTCCTAGCTTAAAATTATTTTGTCCAGATCCAGAACTTTCTCCTTTCTCATAACCAAGACCTCTCTTATCATTTGCACTCTTCTGTCCTTGAGTTAGCTCATCAAGTTTCACAGAGCTAATCTTGAATTTCTCCTTGTATTCATTTGTAGTGGTAAGTTCATCTCTAAGAATAATAATCTATTTTTTAAGTTCTTCATTGCTTCTAGATTGTTGCAATTCCATTTCTAGCTGAATGAATTCTCCATTAATTATGCTACATTCATTAGATCTCTCTTTTAGGGATTGGGAAAAATTTTCTCCATTCTTCTTTCTTTCTTCAATCTCCTTAGTCATTTTTATTGCCATAGATTCCATCTCATGTTTTAGGATAGCATTGTCTTTAGCAAGCTTTTCACATTCTTCAGTTATCTCCTTCAAGGTCTAATTCAGGTGAATATCATCCATGCTTTTGCTTTCTTTCTACTTAATCTGATCACAAAGATCCTTTCTCTTTTCCCTAGACTTAATAATCTAATCCTTCAACTTCTGAATGAATTTCTCTGCATCCTTAAGATTTGCTCTCAATTCCCAAACTTTTGCTTTAGAGTGATCAAGATCATCAAGTGCCACCAAAAGATGTTGTTGAAGACTACCAGAGTCCATTACATTCCAAGATCCACCTCAAGCTTCCAAACTTCTTCTGAGGAACTTAGCTCTAATACCAATTGTTGGACTCAAGCAACACTGAGAGGGGGGGTGAATCAGTGTTGTGCAATTTTAACTTTATTAATCTATTATCTTTACTAACTTAAATCATTCAATCAAGTGAAATATGCATGAACACAAAACAACAAGCCACAACACCATAGCACAAGTATTTTTACGTGGAAACCCGGTTAAGGGAAAAAACATAGTGGAGGTCAATCCACAATTTTGAGTACTCAAAATATAAGTGTTTAACAAA
>VDFB02288570.1:0-11496 GCA_007258455.2 Sequoia sempervirens
GGTTCCAACTAGAGAAAAAGGAGAAATAAGAAAAAGGAATGGTGGATAAAAAAGATCAAATTCCAAACAAAAGAGGGCCATTAGGGAGATGTTTTACTTGTGGGTGACCACTATGCCAACAATTGTCCCAAGCGACCTCAAGGAAACAATATCAAGAATCCATCTATGTCTTCTCAACAAACCACCTTCCAACAAAGATCCATGTTGCAGTAGACAGTCACAAGGCTGATTTTTGAATCTCCTATTGAAACTTTAAGTACACTCTTTGGGCACCCTATTTCCATTTTAATGAATATATAATCCAGTAATTTTTTTACTCCAAAATTTATCAATAGTATTCCTAGGAAAGTTGGCTACATGGCTGACTCAAGTGGTAATTTTTGTATGCAAACTAGACAAAAGTGAAGGTAGAGAAATGTATGTTTAACATTAATTGCAATTACCTATCTTTTGTACTAATTTCAAATTGTATGCAACACCTTTAGGATCTTATGATGCAATCCTTAGAATGAATTGGTTATGGAAACATAATGCAAGGCTAGATTTTTCTCAAAGTCAATTGAATGTTTAGATGACCTAGAAAATGAAGTTTATGTTTAAGGAGTGAAATTGATATTCAAATAAGATAAATTTCCACCATGCAACTCAAGAAATCAAATATAAAAAGTTGTGAGTTATTATTTATCAGGGTAGATGAATTAGGTGATCAAGAAGAACCTAATTTTCAAAAGTACCCATTTTTACATGAGTTCTAGGATGTCTTTCTAAAAGAGTTGCTAGGATTAGCTCTAAGAATGGAATTTTATTTTTTTCCATAAAAATAACTTTGGGATTGCAACCTCGTTCTAAAGCTCCATACTTACATGACTACCACAAATTTAACGGAGTTAAAAGGTCCACTACATGACCTCCCCTTGAAAGGGTTAATTAGGTCAAGTGTATCACCCTAGGGAGAACCCATGATATTTTTAAGAAGGATGGTACCTTATGGCGCTGCATTGATTATAAAATGTTAAATAAGGCCATTGTTAAGAATAAGTATTATTTACCTCACATAGATGATGTTTTTTGATAAAATGCATGAAGCTACAATTTATTCAAATATTTATCTAAGAGCTAGATACCATTAGCTAATAATAAAATAAGTGGGCATTTAAAAACAACCTTTCAAACTAGGTATAGTCACTATGAATTTATAGTGATACCTTTTAGTTTAACAAATTCCCCAACTACCAGATCATGAACTTGATGAATAGTGTATTCAGGGGTCTTATAATTAAATGTTATATTTTTATAACATCCTAATCTATTCCAGGAATGAAGAGGAACATAAGTATCATTTGAAGTAATATTCTACAAAAATCGAGGTAGCATTAGATATTTGGTAAACTATCCAACTATGATTTATTCAAAAATCAATTACATTATTTAGGCCATATTGTCTTAGCAAATGACATTTTATTTGACCATGCTAGAATAAAAGATATTCTAGATTGGTCAACATCAAATAATATTCATGTAGTAGGAAGTTTTATGGGACTGACAAGGTATTATAGGGAGTTCATATTGAACTTTTCAAAAAATCCAATCCCATTACATCACTTCAAAGAAAAGGATGACAATTTGAGTGGGTTGATAAATGCAAAGAAGCCTTCAATATTTAAAAAATATTGACCTTGTCTTCAATTTTGCAAATTCTAGATCCTTAAGGTCATTTTTTTGTAATGTAATAGATGCATTAAGAGAAGGATTGGGATGAGTAATTATACAAAAAGGTCAAGTAGTGGCCTATGAGTCCAAAAAAAATCATTCACATGAGGAAAATTATGCCCCACATGATTTAGAATTAGCAGTGATAATGCATGCTCTTCAAGTTGGAGGCAATATTTACTTTGAAAACCCTTTGAGTTAAGGATTGATAATCAAGGACTCAAGTATATCTTCACCAACCCAACATAAATGTACATCAAAGACAATGGCCAAATATCATATATGAATATACAATTTCAATATCAATTACATAAAAGATAATGAAAATAGAGTGTTGGATTCCCTTAGTCATCGGTGACATCTTGTAGCTATATGAGGACTATAAAAATAAATTTTCAAGAGTAGATCCTTAAATTATCAGAAAGAGATGAATATTAAAATCAATTAAAGAAGGAAGTCATAAAAAACCCTCAATTTTCCAGATATGGTAGTTTTCAATTTGAACCAAACAGGATATTAATATTTAAAGGTAGGATTTATGTTTTGAATCAAGGAGATTTATGAACTTTGTTTTTAAAGGAAAAACATTATGTGCCTTATTTAGGACACCCTAAAGTGACCAATTTTTTAGTGGATATAAAGCCACTATAATTTTGGAAGGATATGGAGAAAGATGTGACCACTTTTGTGGCTAGATGTTTGGAATGTTAGAGAACTAAAGCTAAACATGTGTACCCAATAGGATTATTCTATCCTCGTAACATACCAAACTAGAAATGACAAGTAATTATCATGGATTTAGTCTAAGGTTTACCTATGTCTAGTAACCATCATGATATATGATCTTTGTTGTTTGTTGATAAAATCATAAAGGTTGCACATTTCATTATGAGAAATTTAATAGATGAGGCTCCAATTTTAGCAAAAAGGTTTGTGCAAGAGATCTTTGGACTTCATGGAGTTCTTGATAAAATTATCTTGGATAAAGATGCATGTATAACTTAAAGGTTTTGATAAACCTTGTTTACAACACTAAGATATTAGTTGAACATAAGTTCATACTAGCAACTAGAAATAGATGGTTAGACTAAAAGAGTGAATTAGGTGTTAGAAGATCCTTTGAGAATGTATTGTATGGAAAATTAATATAAATGGGAATATTACCTTCCTTTTCTTGAATTCATGTACAAAAATTCCTATTGAACTTTTCTCTAAAAATGGCTCCATTTGAAGCATTCTATGGCAAGAAGTGTTGAACTCTTATAAGTTGGGATAAAATAAAAGATATGATTGTCCTTGGATCAGATATACTAATGGAAATGGAAGAGAAAGTGAATATGATCTAGAGGAGGTTAGCACAAGAAAATTATAGGCATACAAGTTATGTTAACGCAAAATGGAAACTACAACATTTTTTAGATGAAGACAAAGCTCTTTTGATAGTCAAACCCCATAAGTTTCATAAATTTTACAAATTCATCCAAGCTTGCACCTAGATATGTGGGTTCATTTGAGGTCTTATAAGTGATCAATCCAGTTTCCCATAGACTTTCCTTATCACTTGCTCTAGCTTGCTAACATAATGTCTTTCATGAATATTCTTTATAGAAGTATGTGTTTTATTTTGATTATGTGCATGATTGGAATGCTCTTTAGGTTTAGGACCCAAGGGTGGTTATGATTGAGCCTCTCAAAGTGCTCAAGGTTCACAATTTGTACTTCCATAACATAGTGGTAACTCAATGCAAGGTCTAGTGGGACCAATATTTGGAGGACATTGCCACCTTGGAAGATTATGAAGACTTCCGCTAAGTTTATCCATATTTGTTTGATTAAGTAAAACTAAAAATAATAATTAGTTTTAGGTTATGTTTGAAACTTGTTTCAAGTTATCAAGGATGGTGACTTTTTTTATAAGGGGAGGAGATGTCACACCTTTTTTGAAAAATAATTTAATTATGTGGAATTTTTAGTATTTATTTTTAATGTCCAATTTAACAGATTTAAAATGTGAATATCTAGAACATAATATAGTTTTATTACTTTGATAATTTCTATGTAAATTTATGTTTAATTATAGATTAGCTATAGATGTTAGTTTGATAACATGAAAATTGGAAATCATCTATGTTTGATCATTAATGTTGATCATTTATTATTAATCAGATTATGACTAATAGACTAACTAGTGATGATAAGATGGACATAGGAAATAATTTTCCCTCTCGGAAGAGGAGGGAGGGCATCATCAAAGAGACAAAATGGTGCATCAATATTGTTAGTAACCATAACATGCCATCAAGAATTAGTTATTTACACATAGATGTAAGGTATAATTATCACAAAGTTTCAGTCTAAGCTAATGATTTTGTTTGCAAGTAGCTTAGCTGACATTAGTAACTAAAGGTCAAGTTTTTTGTACGTTCAATTTTAGATTAGATGTGTGACCATAATTTTTCTTAGCTACCCTATATTTTGATTATCATTTGGGTAGGTGAAAGGATAAGGGGTTCTTTCTTTAATTAGATTGTTGTTTTCATTATGAAAATAATTAATATTTTGATTTAAATTAAGAATTAATTTTCTTAATATCAAATGACAATAATTAAATTTAAAATATGTACTCTGAAACATTAAATGCAATCAATAAATTAGAATTACCTAGAAAAAAAATGCAACACATCCTTTGAAATTATCGTTACTCTATCTTGATGCCTAGAAAGAGGAAAAATCAATTGAAATCAAAGAAGATCTTTAACTACATTTTAGTGTATTAGGAGAAGTGAAAAATGTCATGTTCCATTTTGGCATGGAGGGAAAAATGGGGCAAAGATTGAATGCTTAAGTTTATCAAGAGAAGTTGAAAACAAGGGAGAATTATGGAGGAGTGACAAGGAAATTTAGGGAAGAAAAGTGAGTAAGAGTAAGAGGATATTGTGAGGAAGAAGATACATAGGTCAGATGTGTAAAACCTTCCTTATTCTTCTATCCAAAATCATTTCTTTCATATTGTTGTTTAAGATTTCTTAGAAATAGAAAAAAAGGGAAATGTGAGGGAAAAAGAATGATTTATTTTGTAGAAATGTGTTTTTTTTTTGGAATGCCATGTTGTTCAAGCCTTTACCTAGGTTCTATGTAATCTCTCTTAGTATATTTCCTTAGCTATTATCTTATGTTTCATATAGTGCCATAATATGATGCAATTTTATTATTTTATATGGCTTCTCTTTTTATAAATCCAGTAGGATACATGTCTACATATGTAATTATATATACTGTATGTGTATATGTATAGGTGTATAATAAACACATATACATATACCCATATAATTATATCATGAGTACACTTTAAATAAAATTAAAAACTTGGTTCATACAATTACTAAACAACAAATAAATATTCCAAAATGTATCATGGTTGTTTGAAAGTCATGTCAAACCATAAAGGAAATTGTGGGTCTTTGAGAAAATAATTTATAAGACCATAAAAATTCCATAAAATAAGTTTAGATTCTATTGAAGATACCAATGATATGGCTACACTTTCCTCCATAGAAATGTAAGAGAAAAATGGTGTTTTGTTTTTAAGAATGTCTCTATTTTCCAATCAACATTACACTATGTTGATTTTTAGAGCCTAATTGATTGAATCACTTGCTTCTTACCCTACTATTCAAATATAATTCAACTAACCATTATGGTGAAGTTTTATTTCGCTAAAATTCAAAACTAATTCATTTGGTGAAGTATTTTTATGTTGATTTAATATAGTATAAACAACCATTATGGAAAATTAAAAATGTGATGCTCTTTCTCAGCCTAGGCACCATATGGTGAAATATGGAATATCAATTCTCTATTATAATACTACAAAGTATATAAACTTGCTATCATATTTATTTATATTAGAATTATATTGTAGTTGATTTTAAACACATTGTCATCCAAATTATGTATTTACTTTGTTATAATGCAGTTGAGTACAAAAACTTGTCATCCATGTATTACATATTTACTCTGTTATATTTGTAGCTAAGTATAAACTCTCAGTCATCCATATTACATATTTGCTTTGTTATAATGCAACTAAATACACATACTATGTCATATCTATCCTATATTACCTCTTCTTGTTATAACATTGTTAAAAACATATATACATTATTTTACTATTCTTATAATATCCTACTCTATCAATAAATGAGATTACCATTGTAGTGAATCAATGGACTAAGTGCATATATGACATTGAGTATCACTATATAGATAATAATATGTTAAACATGTGTAAGTTTATATGTGTATACCTACAAATAGGCATACTTACATAGCATGTGTAACAAAAGTTACGAACATTAATTCTTACCTACAAAAAAAAAGAATATTGGGTTAGTGTCATCACATAAAATTGTACCCTTGTTGGAAACATCCCAAAATTTTAGTGAAACATAGGAATAATCTCCAGGTGTGAAACCTTGTAGTTGAGATCAAACTTCTGAAGAAGGTTGACTTCATTTCTAAAGGTCTAGATGTGGGGTTTTGACCCAACTCAACACCAAGTAAACCTAATATCTAATCATATTATACCGATTTGTCAAGGAAAGGGAGAAGAAGAAATGCATGAAAGGGAAAGGGTGGTGATGCACCTAGATTTAAATGAGTTTCCTTTTTCCCACAATAGTTGACATGGATAATCAATGAAATTTGGTAGGATAACTCACACAAGTTTTTGTTTTACTAACTCCTATAGATAGATATCGAGGTAAAGGGTTTGATAGATACTAAGAGGGAATAAGATATCCACATGTATTCCCTACAAATAGGTTTTACACAATGTAGACATGAAAATTATATTGATTGATATTGCACACTCGATCTCGATTAGCTAACTTTGATTCTTCCTTGATCACTTTTTTATTAACTATTTAATTAAATAATCTTTATTTAATAATCAAATTCATCATATTTCCTCTGTTAATTAAATAAATTAACTTTATTTGATTAAGCCATCATCTTCTTTTAATTAAATAAATCATTTTATTTAATTAATCCTATAGTCCCCCTTTAATTAAATAAATAATTTTTCTTTAATTAATCTCTAAAGTATGTCTATTAAATTAAATAAATTAACCTTTGTTTAATTTAATCTAGCATCATTCCCCTTTGATTAAAATAAATCAAAATATTTATTTAATTAAGTCAAAATCACATTCCTCTCATTTTGATTTAAAATAATCCAAAAATATAAGTCAAAATGGTCAAATCAACTAATGTCTCTTTAAATTAATCAAATCATGATTAAATCTAATCAAAATCCATCACATCCTCTAGCTTTTGTGCAACTTGCACAAATAAATCATTCAATTGATTTATTAAATCTTCCAATTTCCCTCAACATGGCATAAAAGGAGAATATTCTTCCAAATTTAAAAATCCCTCCGAAGGACTTGTCCTCCAACTTGGAATTTATGAGCTCTTACATGTCTCTTACATGTATCTTACACAAGTCAACTTGGCATTAACTCTCTTCTTTCATACCCCCTAAACATGTTATTTCATCAAATTCAAATTTCAAACTTGCACATGGATCAAAATGTGTTCAACCTTCCTCCATTGACATGTTGACAAGTGGTATCTTGTCATTGGTTTGTCTTTTGTCCCAAATCCATCCTATTCTCCATTCTTTGAACCTTCTTCACTAAAAATAGAGGCATTCTCTATTTGATTAAAAGACACAAGTTTAGGCAACTTGCATCCACAATCCATAGCAATTTCATTATAGTCAAGAATCACACATCTCCATCATCAAGAGCTTATCAAGGCATTGGGAAAGGGCTTCTCTCCAAATCAAAGAAGCACCAATCCCACTATAAGATGTTGGTTTGATCATTTGAATAATGTTTCATTGTGTTTTGCTTGCTTTCGTGCTTTGTTTCCATTATTCTTGTGTTCAAATTAATTTTATAGGGAGTGGTTTATTTGAGTTCTAACAATGGCTAATTTGGAATATTTTATTTATTGTTAGTGATTGTAGGTTGACCTCTCACATTTTGGCGCCCATCATGGGGAAATGCTTTGACGAAGCTTTGTCCAATACTTTTACGGAGCTTGTATGCTACCTCCTTTAGAGTTTTGCAGATTCTCTAGTTATCCATTGAAAGGGAAAAGCATCATCTAATCGTTATTTACTTTATTTGCTTTAGGGCGAAGGAGATTCTCTAGTGCTAAAGTTTTTTTTATAGCGTACCTTTTCTTTTGAATTCAATCTCTGATGCAATTTTTTGAAGTTGATTCTCTTTCAATATTTAAAACACTAATTATGAGCTGATTCACTTCTTTTTGGTTACTCCTTCGCCTTCATAATCTCTGTCAAAACTTTGAATTTCTTGAGGAGTCAATTTGTTGGTGTTTGTTCTCTTGGTTGTAGCTTCTTTTTCATTGTCCGATTGGGAGCATTTTTGAATTACTAATAGCAGTGCATTCATCACTTTGAGTTGTTTTTGATTGACAACATGTTTAGGACAACTTGTTCATGGTTTGGTAATATATCACTGACTTGATAAGCGGATAAGTACTGCAAATGCTTAATCGATGATTAAATCTAATTTCTAGCATTAAGAAAGTCCTATCTGTATGCTCTTTGTTGGGTGCAACATCATTTCTAAAAATAGAGATCTTCATTCAAGACAATGGGCATTCCCTTCACTATCAAGTATTCCACTACGAAGGTTGAAACTATTTGCAAGCCCAGCCCACTGCTCTCAATAAGTGCTAAATAGGAAAAATTCCCATTGTATATGCTTCGTTATTAGTGATGCATAGTCATTATTTTTGTTAAGTGGTGGATGGAGATTACTAGCGCTAGCATAGTGTTATAAAGATAGGCATCAACCCTACTTATTGCGCATTTAAAACCTAATCCAAGTTGACATGTTAGAAGCTTTCTTATCGTAGATCTGAGCAACGTATTAATGGTAAACTAGATTGTAGGGGGCAACATCTCTACTTGTTTTTTCCATCTTTCTCTTCAACACCTTATTTGCCTCCATGGTCACCGTCACTGTCACTTTCATTTATTTTCTATCCACTTACACCATTCTCACACATGCACTCTTCTTCACAAAAAATGTTCAAGAATTTACTTCACAAACACATGAAAGAAAAATTCTTGCAGAGTTTCCCTAGCAATGCACCCAAGGAAGGTCCAGTAGTATACATTTGGGCATCCATACCCTGTTTCAATCTCCCATTTTGCTATGGGCTAAGAGTTTGTTGGAAATAGTTGTGAGGTCTCGTAACTATCTGCCAAAATGCATTAGTTTGAAAGCTCTTTTTTATTGGCATGGGGGCACGACTTTACACCTGTCAATTACATTTGCTCAAAAATTTTTAAAGCCTTTTTAACAAATGCATTTTGTGCATATCCTGCAATTACTGCACTCTATGAGACCGCGTCTCTCTGAGCCAGTTTGGAAATAGTTCACACGCCTTTCTAGGTTTACGCATTTTGGCTGAAAGTTCATATGCCTTCTCTATTTTTTTTGCTTACATGTCTGCCAAAGCATTTTCAACTATAACATTTGACAAAATTGCTCCATATTTTTTTCTTTTCATGGATTTCCATACCTCTTTTCAAGCCTCTAATGCTGGGCACAAGTAGTGAGGATGCTAGTAAAGGTTGTGGAATTCAGGTTTACACCTACCAAATGCATTTTCTTGAAAGTTTCTTTTTGCCTTCTAACAAACAAAAGTAATGGTAGAAATTAGCTTTACACCTGCCAGTAAGATTGCAAAATTTGGCTATACACCTGCTAAATACATTTGCTTGAAAGTTTTTAAAGCCTTTTCAATAAATCCATTTTGAAATTATGTTTAATCAACATTATATTCCAATTGACATTACAACCAGTTTGAATGTGTCCCTGGGCAACCAGAGGAGTAAAGAGGAGGAGGTAAAATAAGGCTCATTTTCATTCATGGGAGCTATCTAACCCTATCATTCACTACAATTAATCTCTTATAGATCTAGAACTGTGGATTGTGTATGCTAATTCCAAATCTTTCAAGGCATGAAAGATGAGCCATTAAACAAGCTTCAAGCTAGGAGGAGGTTTAAGTCTTGCCCTCATGAGATTGTGTGTCAAACAAAACTAAAATACCATGTTCAATAAGTCGACTTAGTGTGCAATAATTGGAAATAAATTACCTACACCTGGATAAGCCTATGTGTGGTAGGGTTTTGATTTTATACTTTTCCACAGATCAGCTTATTCCCATTCACTCATTCAATGTGTGATTTGATGTCATCACTTTTGTTTGATTATTTATTGTACCGACATTGATGGTAGTACAGTATAGTTGGATAGTCTTTGAGTCAATTTTTAATGTTGAGATTGAATCTGCAAGTTGCCTAGCCACATTAAATTCAAGATATAAAAATATATTAAAAAATAAAACTACACCCACCTCGATAGCTATTTATTTGGGCTTTCAATACTTGACAACAACTTTCTCACGTCTGTTGTCATGAAATATGCCTTTTTGATTGACTTCGCGATTAGTTTGCATCTTTTATTTATGATAATCAACTTTATCTACACTGATCTTCTCTGATATTTTATCTTTTTTCACATATGCTTATCATCTCTATTGATACTTGTAATGCCATTTTTGTTTTCACATTTGAGCATTTCAGATTTTTTTTCTCCTGGATCGATGCCTCTATTTCTTCCTCACATTTGAATTTTAGAAAACTTAGAGCTTCATTAAAAGATTCTTGCACTATTTTAGATGATTCTTCCATCGCTGAAATGAGCTTTAGATCAATTTTATGGATGTAAAAATGACACACTCTGAATTCAATCTATCTGCACATTAAGTACTCAAATCTTTGCATTGAGGTTCAAGAGGGGTTTCTGAGTTTACTAGTGACTAAGAGAAAGGTGTGTGTGGTTGCTTGGTTTACTAGTAATCAACAAAAAGTACTTTTTTTATTAGTACAGAGAAAACTATTTTATGCTTACAGATTACATTCAATGGTTTCATTCACTCGAAACTTTCTACAGAGATAATTATTTTTGACATTTATTCACTCATATTTGACATTTATTTTTTTGGGCGAAGGGGAAGATAAGATGGCATTGATAGAGTAAAATCATAGATGACATTTATATCTTGAAGTCACTCATTTATGTTTTTGCAGGAATCCTCGTTAATTGGCGTTGCTCATTTATGAATTTATGCAGGCTAAGTGAATGAGAATCAAAATTTTACTTATCTGCATTCAATGACTGCAAATCTTTACTTGCTTGCATTAAATTGTTTTATTTTGGATTGCTAATGAAGAAGGTGTTGATCTTTGTTATATAACCAAATATTTTAGCTCTAAAGATTTGGATTTTATATTGTGATCTTGTAGGAATTTTCATTCATGCAAAGGACTTGCAACATTGAAGCATAAGAAATGATCTTTGAAGAAAGGTATGTGTAGGATCATCATGGAAAAAACAGGCCCTTAAGTGGCAAAAAATTCAGAAAAATCAGAGTTAGGCAACTTGATGTAAAAATTTGAATAAGTTATCTATATTATTTCAAAAATATGTAAGAATAGAATCTGTAGAAAATTGAATGTAGTTTCTAAACTAATAGGGTTTCAAAAAATCTATTTGGTGAAAATTTGAAATTTCAATGCAAGAGTACTCTAAATTTAGGGAAAAATAAGAAGTAGGAAACTGCTTGACTCATCTCAACCACAATAAACATAATATTTTTATAAGATTTTATATA
>VDFB02288571.1:0-43806 GCA_007258455.2 Sequoia sempervirens
ATCCTCCCACTCCCCATCCTTCTTTGGTGCTAGTACTGCAGGTACTGCACATGGACTCAAACTCTCTCGTATCAAACCCTTTCTCAACAACTCTTGAACTTGTTTGTTCAACTCCTCATTTTCTGCTAGAGTCACTCTATGAGCTGCCTTATTTGGAAAATTGGCTCCAGGAATCAAGTCAATCTGATGACTGATCTTTCTTATTGGTGGAAAACCCTCAGGTACATTATCAAAAACAATATCCTGAAACTCATCCATCATCCCAGAAACTTCTTCTGGAACCTTCTAACTATCCTCCTTACTCACTCTAGGAATCAATGCATAACACATATGCTCATTCTTCATACCTTCTAAAAAATTTCTTCCATCTACATAACAAATTCTAGCACTACTGCATAACCTTTCTTTGGTCTCCTTCAGGGGTTTCAACTTGTGACGAACCCCATCCTTTGTCAAGGAATAAGTGTTTGCATGGCCATCATGTATAGCTTGCCTATCGAACTACCACAACTTCCCCAACAACATGTGACATGCATTCATGGGGATGATATCACACAGTACCTCATCATGGTAGCTCCTGATCTTGAACTTTACTAGGCATTGCTCATTGACCAAAACTTTGTGGTCTTTCTGCAACCAAGAAATCTGATATGGATGGGGGTGTCTTTCCCTCTTCAGCTTCAACTTTGTGACCATCTCCTTTGACACCAAATTATTGGTGCTCCCACCGTCAATAATGACATCACAACATTTTCCTTCACACTTGCACCTTGTGCGAAACAGATTCTTCCTCTGTTCTAGTTCATTTTCCTCAGTCGCTAGGGCTCTCCTAACCACTAGGGCTTCTCCCCTTTCAGCATCATTTGAATGTTCAGATTGGGCCTCCTCATCTGCATGCGCAACCCTTCCACAACCTTTTGGAATTTTGTCTTTCCTTCCTTGGTGTTGTGGACATTCATAGGCTCGATGCCCTTCTCCACCACACTGGAAACACGTCCCTTTGAAACCACCTCTTCCAGATCCTTGTCCATATCTCCCTCGTCCTCTACCTCCTTGATCACCACTATTTTGATCATGAAGGCAGTAGAAGTTGTCATTCCTTTGGCTTCGGCTGGTACCCACATCTTCACTTTTCTTTTCATCATAATTTTGGCTTCCTGAAGGTCTTCCACTGCCCCTTCCACTTTGACCTCCTCATCCTTTTTGCTTTCCATCAAATCTTTTGTTCAGCTTCTCTTCCACCTTCAGAGAAAACTGATACACATCCTCAATGGTAGTCATTCTGACTAGGCTTAACTCCTCTTGAATGCTCGGTCGTAACCCATTAAGATATCGGGCTACCTTCTCCTTATTGGCCTCTATGTGGCCCGTTCTGATGATTATCTTGTGAAAATCTTTAGTATATTCTTTCACAGATCTACTTCCTTGCTTCAACCCTTGCAATTTCTTCAATAGATCTAACTCGTAGTCCACTGGTATGAACTGCTTCTTCAGTTTCTCTACCATGCGATCCCATCTGGTGATATTTTCTTTTCCTCTTTCGATTTCTTTCCAACTGGACCTCTTTCCACCAAATACTAGCATGGCCCTTCAGCTTCATTTTCGCAAACTTAACCCGATCTGGGTCCTCTATTTCCTCATACTCAAAATATTCTTCTAGCTCATTGATCCAGTCAATCAACTCTTCCGGGTTTAGACTTCCAGAATAACTAGGGACTTTTGCTCTGGGTCTTTTCCCGATCTTCGAAATGGCCCTTATTAGCCACATTTGGTCTTGATCAATTGCTTCTTCTTCCTCTTCTACATTTGAACCTTCTTCCTCTCCTTCATCCTCACTTTCCTCCCTCAGGTTTAACCCTCTTCTCAAGCTGCTCTTGTAACGCATCAATTTGTCTTTGGAGGGCTACTAGTGCATCTCTTCCACCAGCATTTCTACCACCTCGACCACCTCTGGCACCACCATGCCTACCGGGCATCACTCTTGGAGGCATCCTTCTTGACCTCGACCCACAACCAGTCCTGGTGTGAACTATCTCATGATCGGCGATCGTCCACACTCAAGAAAACGCTTTGATACCACTTGATGAGGGCACAACCCAAGACTTAGAAAATAACCACAAATAAGAGAATAATTTTATTATTCAGAAAATGGAGCTTCTTACATGCAAAGGATCTCAAATCCCCAAGTTCTACAACACATGCAAGTTACAGAAGCTACAGAATCCCTTTCGCAATATGTGAGCTTGTCCCCCAAAAAGTTACCCAAAAAATTAGAAACCCACCCATAAATAGAGCTCCTCTTTAGTTTGGAGCCAAAACAACATTCAAATTTGAGTTTAGGCGGTTTGGCGCCAAAAATTACAACTTGAAGTTCAAATTTTAAAAGAACATTTGCAATTGTGTCTTCTAGAAAGTGTGCCAACTTCCCGGGGCCATAACTTTTGATCTGGGACTCTGATTTGCAAACCGTTTGAACCATTGGAAAGGTCTCAAAGTCAAGAATGCACTCAAAATTAGCTATGCTGATTTCAAAAAGTTTCAGGGCCGATCCGGGAACTCTAAGTGCCTCAAATCTAACTTGAAATATTTTCAGGTGCAAATTTGGGAAACTATAATTGCAATATCTTTCCACCCATGAATAGAAAATAAAAACCGTAAATTGGGAATTTCATTATGACAAAAAGGGTATCCAAAAATGTAAAAACATCTAAAAACTGAGAAACTTGAAATTTAACTATTTTTGGGCGATGCAAGATTGCCCTTACACCACTGGATGCTCCTGCATCATAGTGAAAACCCTTTACCTGTGCCTTTTAAAATCATTTTCCATTAGGATTTTAAAAACCTTTACCTATGAACCTTTTTACCTTGCACCATTTATTTAAAATTTTCCTTTAAAAAAGTGAAAACCTCATTCTTTTTATTGTGCCACACTTTTATTTTAAATGTTTTATCATTTAAAAATGTCACAGGCCCACAAAAAACCTTCCCTTCAATTCCCTTTCTCTATTGTTGTTTGGTGACAACAACAATAATATGCTCGGGCTCACAGGGAAACCATAAAACAACAAAGTAAAATATTTTTAAATCTTAAAATATTTCTTTTGAGAAACCAATCCCCATTCCCCCATGCCTCTGTGCTGACATCATATCTTCCTTCCACGGGCTAGTAGGGAATGCTTGTTGAGCTCCTTTGTAGTTTACCCTAATCTATCTACAACTCCTCCATGGTCATGGCGGCATCACCTCGAACCATAACAACTAAATCAACATTTATAGTAGCTAACATGAAATTCAATCCTCCATTGGTCAAACACATGTGAGGTGTGGGCCTTTTGAAGATTGATGGCGCCAAGAATTTTCTCAAACAATTTTGATACATTTTGACTACAAACGCGGGTTCTCTCCTCTCCCAACGTGATGGCATTCGCTTGAAAAATTTTGAAGCCTTTTTGATGCATTTACACTATAGGAATTGTCCGCTCTTCACTCCTAAGTCCCACAAATTTACCGGATTTGACTATAATTGGCACACTATCTAAAGAAAGCAAAGAGACTAGAGAATTGCATGGATACTTCCCTCCTCAACTAGTGCAAAGTTTTCATTGAACCAATCATCGGCCCTTAGCTCCATGTTGCCAAAATAGAATTTCCTCAAACAATTTTGATACATTTTCACTGTAAGCATACACTGTCCCTGTGTAGAAATTTCCTTTGCAATGTTAAATGACCCTCTTCAACTCCCATGGTGGTGGCACCATCTGATTCAAAAACTTGTATTTGAATTTGAAAAACCTTTGTATTCTATCACCATTTCACAATGTTCTTCGAGCCTCTTAAGATGTGTTCCCTCATTTGTTGATTCCTCGTCTGCTTGCAATTGCAAACCAATTCATTTTCCTAGTCAAGCCATCGTTGATATCTCTGTTTACCATATTTTTCTTTCTACAAAATGTAGCATCAACCGCTTTTCTCCAGACTATGTTGTGGTATGCAACTCCATTTTTTGCATATTTCAATTACAAAACCTAATTGTCCCTATAGTTGGTACAATAGCGACCTCAATTCACAACATGAACACTTTTGGGATTTGTGCCACACTTTATAATACAGTTCCATAACCTCTCATGATGTGATGCCTCCTTCATTGGTTGCACCATTTGACTGCATATGTTCAATGGTCGCATGGAGTGGTCTTCTTGAATCTTCTTATAGCAAGTTCCCATGTAGTAGCTACTTAGCTAATCTTCTTAGCAGTGACTTCCCAAATTTTATACTATCTCATTTTGGCACCAGTGGTCTCATGTTTTCTTTTTGATTTCTTCTGGTTTCTTGTAATACCTTTTCTACCTATGTAAGTGTTTAGGCATGTGGCAAATTCTTGCAAGTAAAGTTTGGAGTGAAAAGTAAAAATAGAAGCGAGGGAAAATGTGCGAACCATGTGGCATACATTTAGTTAAGCACCAACAACATAATTGCAACTTAAGCACAAGATTCCATTTTACACATTATCCTAATATTTAGGACAAAAAAAAATTCATAGTTGGCAGTAATTTACTTAAGCTTGTGTGTTCCTTATCATTGGCTTCTTTGAGAATATGCATCCATATTTTTAGGAAAACCCTAACATAATTAGCCTGTGTAAAATATTTGCTTTCTCAATATTATGTAACTTTTCAAACAACTTAGCAAGATTAAATAGTGCCTTGACTTTATCCCATGGTAACTCAAGTGAAATACCACCACCTTCTATTCGATGGATTTGCTCCATGTCCTTTCACATACTTGACTTAGGCTTTGGGGCCTAAATTTCATTGGTAATGAACACAAACCTAATTTATATATTTCAATAAACAAGTCAATGCATATATCTTTTTTAGGCTTGCAACCATCAAGAATCTCCAAGAAGGCATCATAGAATCTAGAAAACAAAGAGTATGTTGAATCTCCAATGAATCTCCTTATGTCAAACAGAGCTTGTTTGCATATGAAACCTTGAAGGAAATTATGATTATGCACCTCTCCATGTGCTTCCCTATTCAAAACAATTCACTTGAAGTAATTTCTACAACGCAACACTTACAATTTCACCACTATGCAAAGCATGTTGGGTCCCCATGTGGGCCTGGCTAAAACAAATTAGTTCGGAAACAAATTTCATCTTCAATTGACCTTGAGGCTGCTTTTGAATGCTCCTGAGTTGAAAAAATGAACTGCGTAGACATTAGAATTTTCTTTTCAGCCACTTTGTATTATAGTCAAAACAAGTCAAGTGGCCTCTGGAATCACCCTAGGAAACTAGTCAAATGACCTCCTAGAGCTATGAAAACTCATAGGCATGTAAAAATTTGACCCAAGAATGTAGTGCAACAAATGGTTTAGAAAGATTCATCTCAAGGTGAAATATATTCAATTTCAAAGTTGCTCAGTCAAACTTTTCTACAATTGTACTTGTTCAAAACCAATTAAGGCTCACCAAGTTGCCACTTCGAAAAAATACCAAATCATCTCCTAGGGAACTGCCAAAAACACACTAGGTCATTTAGGTACACTGAGTATGTTTTCAAGAGAGATTTCCTTGAATCATCATTCATCTCTAGATATTAAGGGTCAAACTTGACCTTGAAACATTCTAAAAATGTAGATGCAAAAACTGAACAAACTGCATTTGCTTTCGACCTGGTAAAAATATCAAAACTTATCATGAGACTCTAAAACTAGACCAAGGATCATATGAATGTGGGGAGAATGGATAGAAACAATTTTATTTTCTTGACAATTATCTAGTTGTGAAATATCAGCTCGAACAGGAGGCCACTTCGCAGGATAGAGTTTGCAAACAACAAAACAGTGCCAAAACCCTCCAGCTTCACTTTTCAAAACATTGTCAAAACTCATCATTGGAAATTGAAAAATGACATGCATGTTCAAATATGTCACATGAGTATGTCTACCAAGGGGTTTGGCATGAAAATCAACTGGCTCTAAATTATGTCTCTCCAAAGTAGGTCACTTAAGCATATTTTTTAGGGACACTTTTGAATGTGCAAAGGAAAAAATTTCAACATGGGCCTTCAAATTTTGAAAATTTTGAAGGTTCCATCACACCCCTCATTTCATTGGAGAATGTAAATCATGACTTGGGTAGGCATCCAATGAGTTCGTTGTTGCAGATGTTTACTTCAATAAGGGACAACAAACTACCAAACACAAATGGAATGCCTAGCAACATTCTCTTTTCTATTATGATGCTATGTCCACCATAGAGCACAATCAATGGTACATTTTTTTAGTTTGGAATACTCCAAATTGTATTTATTCATCAATCTTCATGGAATTTGACACAAAGGGAAAGCCTTAGATGATGAGCTTAGTATGCTTCCCAATCTTGATCATTGTACAGATAAAATGCTTCAGTTCAATGACATGGATTTGGAATTTGATGCGAAGCATAATTAAAAAAATTGGATGATTCACTCTTTTGGTTGTCTTTCTTAAAAGGATAATTTTTTTTTTCTTTTCTAGCATACTGAAAGTAAATATGATATACATGTTTTATACAAATTTGTAAATTTTTTGTGCCTCCCTATGGAAGGAATTCATAGTCCTAGAATGTAAGTTCTATTCCTACATTCATCATAAAACTCATGTATAAATAAATTGTGGGTATCTATTTTTTTTACAAGATTGGTTGAAACATATTGGTTTGAGATATTTAGTAATTGTGGATGAAGATTAGAAGATATCATTTGATGTGTGTTCAAAGAAATAGGCTCTGTAGTTTTGTTAAAAATTTGATGAAGCTTAAATTTTAATTTTGATCAATGTATCATGATTTTTTTTGTTACAAATTATTTTGGTTAAAATTCTTCAAGTGTTAATACCATGCTCTATATGGTTTTCAATATCCTTGACTCAGGAACATTTGCATAGAGAATTATTGCATAATTGATGCCAAGTCTTAGGAGGAGATTTCCCATACCCCAGCTAAGATTCAATTCTATTAAATATCATACTTTTCAATAGCATACAATGATTACTAATTTAACACCTTATGTTTGTTAAAAAGTAGTAACTAATTTTTTATTTTCATTCATTAAAATTTACCTTTGACCATTGAGTTGGGTGATGCATAAGAATAGCCCACAACAATTTTTAAAAGAATAATCAATCATTCCAAGCTAGATTTTCACTCAAACAATAGAAATTAGACTTATATTCCTAATGTTAACCAACAAGGATTTATATATGTTTCATGACTAGTCCAACATCAAAATCAAGGGTATTGTCCATATTTCAACATGTATCTGTAATATGGCAAGCTTCATGATGAAGAGGTCCACTCCCTGTCGCACCATTGAAAGCCATAATTGTATCCTTGTAGTTTGCAATTTAATTGAATTCCTATCATTTTATAATTCTAAATATTTGAGGACATTTCATTGGTTGATCTCAATAAAGAACACATTTTTTTTGCAAATGGGGATTCAATTATTGGTTATGATTCATACTAAAGATTGGAGTTTGAATAGATTATGAATGGTTAATGAATCTTGGAATGGTTTACGTAACAACCCAGTTAGAGTTTGAACCTATCTTAGAATGGTTTACGAATATGTATTTTATACTTGTGAATGGGGAAAGAAAATTGGAGTTTGAATTTGTACTCTTGGAATTTAAGGATTATACGATCCTTAAGATCAACTTGGATCAATATTGATCCATGTGAAAATAATTTATAATTAATTACAAGGTGGTAATCTCAGAGTGGGAAATAAATGCATGGAAATAAGTGTTAAGAATGATGAAATAAGGATAAGTAGATAAAAAAAATACATGGAAATATGTGCACAAGGTAAAATGATGATGGATGGGCATTAGACCATGAACTAAAGATGATAATATGTCACTTATCAATATATTGTTGCACTAATACATTCTCATCAAGGTGGGGATAAATGGTAAGTGGTATGGATATAGAAACAATTAATATGTTAGTGAAAAGTGAGTAACTAATTAATTGAATAATGTGGATGGTAACTTGTTTATATGTCACAACCAAATCAACTTAAGATCAAAATGCAAACCAAGATTGGAATTTTATATCAAGCATCCCCATAAATTAAAAATTTCCTTACAATTATGATTTTTTATTGCCTATCATTTTACCTATAAACAAAAATATTAAATTGGTAAAACCTTTTATGAAGTCACTTTCATTTCACAAAATATTTTGGTAACTAATTATAGTCATCACCAATTTCATCCCTACCTTGAGCTTAGAACAAGAACAATGATATCACTCACAACCCACTGTATTTTCCAACCTATGATTATTTTGTGCATTTACAATTCCATCATATGAGGAAATTTAAACATATTTTTTACTCTAAGTAATAGTTGTAAATTTTGAAGGTGCTTTTCATTACATTCATACTCTCTAAATAAAAAAAGGTTTTCATTACAATAATTGTAGGTTGGAAAACATTGGGTGTTATGAAACCTATAACCTACATTCTACTGTAAAACCCTCTACACATAACAACCCAATTGGTTAGTCACCCCTCAGGTCAATTTGATTAGTGTTATGTATTCCCCCACTTGTAAATCCTCCCAAAACTCTCCACCCTTGAGCTTAGGACAAGCATAATGAAATCACACAAAACCCAATGTGATTATCCAACTTGCGATTATTTTTTGCATTTCCTTTTCCATCATATGAGGAAATTGAAACACAATTTTTACTCTAAGTAATAGTTGTGGTAAATTTTGAAGGTTTCTTTCATTACATTTGTACTCTCTAAATAACAAAAGGTTTTTAGTACAATAATTGAAAGTTGGAAAACATAGGGTGTTATGAAACCTACAACCCACATACTACTATAAAACCCTCTACACATAGCAACCCAATTGGTTAGTCACACCTTAGGTCAATTTTATTAGTTTTATGTATCCCCCACATGAAATTCCTCCCCAAGCTCACCACCCTTGACCTTAGAACAAGAATAATGAAATCAATTACAACCCACTATTTTTTTCCAACTTGTGATTATTTTGTGCATTTATTTTTCCATCATATGAGGAAATTGAAATGAAAGTTTTACTCTAAGTAACAGTTGTGGTAAATTTTGAAGGTGTCTTTTATTACATTTGTACTCTCTAAATAACAAAATGTTTTCATTAAAATAATTGTAAGTTGGAAAACACTAGGTGTTATGAAACATGCAACCGACATACTATTGTAAAACCCTCTACAAATAACAACCCAATTGGTTATTCAAACCTCATGTCAATTTGATTAGTTTTATGTATCCCCCACCTACAACTCCTCCCTAATCTCTTCACCCTTGAGCTTAGAATAAGAAGAATGAAATCACTCACAAACCACTATGTTTTTCCAACCTACAATTATTTTCTGCATTTCATTTTCCATCATATGAGGAAATTGAAATGCAATTTTTACTCTAAGTAAAAATTACGATAAATTTTGAACCTGTGCATTTCATTACGTTCATACTTTCTGAATAATAAAATATTTTCATTACAATAATTGCGAGTTGGAAAACAATGGGTGTTATGAAACCTACAACCCACATACTATTGTAAAACCCTCTACATGTAACAACCCAATTGGTTAGTAACCCCTTAAGTCAATTTTATTAGTTTTATGTATCCCCCACCTATAACTCCTCCCTACGCTCTCCACCCATGAGTCTCAAACAAGAAGATTGAAACCACTCACAACCTATTGTTTTTTTCCAACCTACAACTATTTTGTTCATTTCTTTTTGCATCATATGAGGAAATCAAAACATAACTTTTACTCTAAGTAACATTTGTGGTAAATTTTGAAGGTTTCTTTCATTGCATTTGTACTCTCTAAATAACAAAAGTTTTTCATTACAATAATTGCTGGTCGGAAAACACTAGGTGTTATGAAACCTACAACCCGCATATTGTTGTAAAACCATCTACATGGAACAACCCAATTGGTTAGTCAACCCTTAGGTCAATATTATTAGTTTTATGTATCCCCCACCTACAACTCCTTCACATGATCTCCACCCTAAATATTAGAACAAGAAGAATGAAATCACTCAAAACCCACTATGTTTTTCCAACCTACTATTATTTTGTACATTTATTTTTCCATCATATGAGGAAATTAAAACTAATGAAATTGAGTTGAAGGGTGACTAACCAATAGGGTATTTTGTGAAGAGGGGTTTACAATAGTACATGGGTTGTAGGCTTCATAACACCCAATATTTTCCAAATGGTAATTTTAAAAAATAGTAAGAATGTAATGTAAAGCCTTTTTTATTTACACAGTATGAATGTAATAAAATTCACCTTCAAAATTTATAACAAGTCTTAGAGTAAAAATTGCATTTCAATTTCTTCATATGTTCGAAAAATAAATGTATAATGTAATTTCAGGTTAGAAAACACAATGGGTTTTGAGTAGATGGTTTATAAAACTACAACCTGATGGAACCCTGAAAAAAATTGTTCCATCTCGAACCCTTGTTACATTTGGATGTAGGGTTGTTATCTAAGGGTTTAGGGTTTTATTCGTTATAATTGCTTGTAACATTCTATTTGGTCATTGACTTCATGTTGCCCATTTCTAGTCATTTTAAAACTCTTTTGTCTATCACTGTCATCAAGTAACTGGTCCCTCTCACCTAGGTCTGAATTTTTAAATTTTATAAGGTTAAGGTAAGTGCCTTTTTGGCCTTTACATCCTTTGCATTTCATGATTTAGAAGTTTTTGAGCCCATTTTCTCATGTCATCCTCAAGGGTACCCTTCATTGGAACAACTTAAGTGCACGTGCTTAGGGTTTTCACTTAAGTCTCATCGGCCATCTTAAACTTTATCGCTTATCACTAATTACTTCAGAAGTGCATGTTTTGAATTGGTGATGAGCAATGAAGTGGTATTTCTTTGATCTCACTCATCATAAATAGTTTTCAAAGCTCTTAAATTGAATGTGTGATGAATGATGTTCCTTGTATTGTTCAGGGATCGCTTAACGCTAATGGATTTTGAGCCTTCAGTATTGTAATAGCGATGAGCAATGCCTCTTGCCTTATCTTCTTATTTTTTGTCCTGTATCATGGATATGTTTTAAGTGCAAAGTTCCACATTAGTAATACATGATATACAATGTCAGTATGTAAATCCCCTCATCACTAATTTCTTGCAAATTATATGAGGAGAATTAGTGATTAGTGACAGCCTTATGTTTTATCACTCATCGTGGATTCATTTTAAAGCTTAAGTTCCAAATTAGCAATGAGCGATGGTTTTCTCTAAGAGGTTTCTTTTGACAATATGATAATATCTTATGTGCAATGTCTCTTGTACCATTTATTTTCATATAGGCGTATGTGTCTAAATCTGATTTCTTCATTGCATCTCTCATCACTAATAGGAGCCAAGGTGCAAAGTTTGAATTAGTAATGTGTGATGGAAGGATGGACATGATCAAAGAACGAGCCACAAATCCAAGGGATGAGATTTCATCAAGGGGATGTTAACATCACTAATGAGGTCAATGAAGGATGAGATGCATCTGTGATAGGCGATGGTTATTGTTGACGAAGGAAACATGGTAGAATCCTAAGGAATTTTCATAAAGCAAAAAGGAAAGTAACAAGATGACTAGAGAACCATTGATGTGGTTTCAAAATAGGATGATCCAGTGGACTAAACTTCATCACAACAATAATCTCATCATTGATTGCACCCTAAAATTTGGGGAAGATCAGCAATGAGCGATGAAGTGTATAAGGAAATATTCTCACTTTAAAACACACTAGTCTTATGTACTTCGCCATTATTAATGAAGGAGCATGGATTAGGTTGGTGATACATGCTAACTGTCAGATCGTATATGATTTATCAAGACTAAAGAAGAATGTGGTAGCATTTGAGATAGCATCGTTGTTTTCTAGGAGCAAGTTGCTAATGGTCAAAAAATGATGCTCATGGTGACCTTAGATGAATTTTTAATTGTTCTAAGATCAACGACCTAGATTCAAAGTCAATTTATTAAGTTATAAACTTGCTCGCATGAGGAGTTCTTGAATCATTAATTTTGCATGCTCTAATTGTCTATTTAATGCAAGTTGATCATTGTTCATTTTCACCATCTTTCCAGTCTGTAGTGAATGTAAGGTGAAGTGTGAAGAAGAGTGAGAGGTTGTTTGCTTTTCCTGAGTTAAATATTGAGTGTTCTTGTTCTGAGTAAGTTGGTTTTAAATTAGGTTATCTAGTTTAGTTAGTAATTTATGTGTTGGGTTGGTTACAATTTTTTGGGTTTATAGGTGTGTCTCCCTATAGCTCTGTCTTGAATTGTTAAATTATGCTTGTTCTAGAGATGGGGAAAATTGGTGTGACAATTCAACCTGTTAGAAGGTCTAGCCAACTCAATGTATTTGAGTATCATGAGGATATAACTGAGCAGAAAGCCTAGGCTTCTCCTAAGGTTTCAAATGGTAAAAGGAGGGCTAGAGGTCGTAAGAAGAAATCAATTGTGAAGAGTACATACAGTTTGATAAACAGGACCATTCCAGGAGAAATGGTCAAGTTCAAAGGCAAGGAACTAGCTTGGACAGTAAAGAAGGCTAGGGAAAAAGATAAAAGTCATAAGGCCTGCTTGGGAAAACACAATTCTCCTATTGTGCTCTTTGATACTCCTTCAGACACTGAAGGTGACACGGATTCAAGATATGGCCAGTACCTCCTTTCTCTAGTGCCATATGGGAGCTCTGATGCCAACGTGGTGATGCTCCCTCTAATTTCATTGAGGACAAGGAGTAGTCAACCATTCTCTGTTGTCAACGACTCTGAATAGGGTCACCTCCTTGTTTTTGTTTTTGATGATACCATCGTCTTTGCATAGGAGGTATTTGTTTTAGTATGTCCATGGTTTATGTTTTACTCTTCCACATTGATGTGGAAGTCCTTCATCTATTATGATATGGAATCCTTTTTGTTTCAATAATGAATGCAGTGACAGTGACTAATGGTATCTTGCACATGTGTTTTTCTTTTTGTCCCCTATTCCAAAATGATTGCATAAGAAACCATCTAGGGAGTTCTTCAATGAATCATTTGAAATTAGGTTTTTGAAATGAACTAAAATGAAAATGAATTTGTAATTTAGTCGGATGCTTGTTGCTCCCTTGTTTATAAAGCAGATTTCATGGCTAATTTAAGAGAGTTCATAAATTTTGAGTCCAAAATAGGTCAAGATGAATGCTATGCTCTCAGAGAAAATAAAATGTAAATAAATACATTAGAAAATATATCAGAAGCTAATCTAGGGTGAAAGTTATACTGTATGAAGATCTTAAATATGGTTTTACAAAGTAAATATCAACAATGAAAAGAATGTTAGTTTCAAAATATTGCTCTCCTATGTATCTTTCTTCTAAATTATGAATGAAGCTATTAAGAATAATTTCATTTGTCTTTTGTCATTTGCATCAAATGAATGAGCTTTTTTTATGCTTCAGTTCAATGAGTAGATTAAATGCTAAAATGAGACCATTAGTTTTTGAGAAAGGGATATAGGATTTAGTAAGGAAGCAATATTTTAAAACACAGTGAGTTAGATGCTAGAAAGTGACATGCTAATATTCCATTAATTTTTGATGTTCAATCATAATTGTATTATTGCTTGATTACAAGTTATGACTCCACTTTTCCCTTAGATAGGGCACTAATTGTTTGATTATTTTATCTCATTGCCAACTAAGCTAGTAATGAATTTGTCCTAAGATTCAAGATGAAGACGAATTCATAACATACTCCAAACTACATTTCCACAACTTTCAGTATATAAACGCATTCCCTGAAACAAATAACACTTTCACCTAAGGTCTTTCAAGCCTTTGATGAAGTGAGTTTGTTGAGGAAATGCATCTATGTGAGGAAATGCTCTTGACTGAATTTGAGATATTATGACCATGCATAGGATTACCTTACTAGGTCTCACAGAGCCCGAAGAGAAGTGAGGTACTAAGTACTTTACTTAAGTGTTGGCTAGTCCTCAACCTTTTTGATGATTGAGTTGTGGAAAATTCATAGGTAAGGACTAAGATTATGTTTGGTTCTTAAAAAATCACCAACAGAAATGGAAAATCCATTGGGGAAAACATCAGAAGAAAATCCATTCAGAAAGAGTCAAAAAGGATGAATGACTGGTTCAAGTGTTGAAGAAGTTCCAGATCTACAAATTGATTTGTAGTAGCCCCAAATTCAAAATACTAAGAAAGTGACTCTACTGGAAGAACTCAGAGAAAGATATCCTTGCTTCAAAGGTTTTCCTCTTGTTGAAGAGGTGGCGACTCTACTCAACATTTATACACATAAAGGGTTGTTGTTTGTTATTGTAACCTGAAAGTGCTCTATTCAAAGTTGCATCATTTGGAGGTGTGAAGTTACATGGTTCTCTACATATTTTCATTTGTTGAACCTATCATATTGAATGCAATTATTGTTCCATTTAAACTGTTTGTCTGAGTATTCACAAAAAATTTAGTATGGATGGTTAGAATGAATTTGTACATCCTATGAATTTCTATCCACTTGCATTATCATATGTTTCAAGCCTAGGGTTACCACCATATTAGCAATTATCCTAGTGATTCTTCATATTGTCATGGTTATGATTATGCACAATTAGTTAAACCCAGATTTGCATGTATCTATGGATTACCAAAGGGAAATAACAATGCCATTAGAAACCTTGATGCATATTTTCAAGAAGCTTCAGAAGTCTAATAATCCTCAAACAGTTGAGACCCCAAAGTACAAGAACCCAAGTGTGAACAAGCCTAGGCTAAGGCCGGAATGGAAAATTGTGTTTAAAAGGGGAATTAAAGAGATGAACAAAAGGAACCTGATGGATATACAAGCCCAGTTAAGAGATAATCATACTAGATCTGCTAGCCAAATTGCTACACCTTTTGTTAATTATTTTGACTCATTGTATGACCAATTAGACTTGTCATGGACTGATTATAAGGTTAAAAGTATGCCATCTCGAGTTTATAAGTAGATGCCTAGATTTAATGGATACAATGTGTGTGAAGGAGATGCACATGTCCAAAGTTTTTATAGCTTCATGGTGAAACATTCATTTAGAGATCAGGATATGTGGATGAGATTTTTTGTTAGATCTCTTGAAGCTAGAGCTAGGGAAGTCCTAGCACTTAAGTTTTCCTGAGAATTCCTTTTCCTACTGGGATAAACTAGTGGATGCTTATAGAAAAGAATTTGAAAATGAACCTTTTGACCTTGTCACAAGGTTAAAGAAGATTAAGAAACAAGATGAAAAATTAAGCATTGCTTTCAATCACAGATTTCTTGTTGCTCTTTCACTAATCCCTGAAAATTTCAGACCTAGTACCTTAGATTGCATTCATATGTATTTTGAAGTTTTTGAGGGGTCTAGTGCACTGTTAAAGGATTTTAAAATATCGAGTATGCAAATGGCTTACACATGTTTAGATAATATGGAAAAAATGAGGAATGAATATGTGCAAAGTTTGATGTCTTCAATTGTGGGTAAACATGCTAATGAAATTAGCAGTTGTATGAATACAAATGATCAAACGTCTTCACTTTTAAATGAAAACAAGTGCATAGTTGAGAAGGAAGAAGATAAGAGTGATGCAATGTCTACCATTAATGTTCATGACAGTGCAAATGTTTGTGTTGGTCCTCAAGAGGATGTAAATGACCAACTCGGTGATGACACCCAGTCCAATGTTGAAATGAAGAAAGATGTAGATTGTTGTCATGACATCCGAGAAGTAAGCAAGAACAAAAAAATGGACGGCTTTTCCTCTATGACATGTTGTGACCATGCTTTTGATAAGTTTGTTAGCAATTCAATCTCCTATGATTAGGAAAACCTAGTTTGTGATTAGTCCATTGAGTTTTCAGACTTTGATGATGGTGATATCATGTTATATCCTGATTTACAACTTGGTAATGCATGCAGTTCTAGTGGAAGTCAAGAAGAGGAAGTGGTTGAAAGAATGGATCAGAACAATGATCTATTGAGCAGTGAACAAATTTCAAATCTGTTGACCACTGAATATCAGAAATATGCACATGTGAGTAACCCTTAGCTATTGTGTATTGCTCATATTGATTTTGACAGTGATGATAACCTCCACTATGCAAGATATGATGCATGGGTATCTGATTTTCCTTCCAGTTATGAACCAATTGTTTAGCATGATGACAATATGGATAAAGACAAACAGCCATTTGATTGTAATGATGCATTGTCTGATGAGCATGAAAGTGTGCAGGTTGATGTAAGTTCAGAAATCTATTTTGATGAGTTCGAAATAGTAGATAACCATGAAGTTTATATATCTGATAAGCCAAATTTTGAGAATTTTAATGCATATTTCGATAAGTATCTATTTCTTGACTTAGATGAGCCTAGTTATGAGTCTTTTCATGTGGATATGGAAGTTGATTTCAAAGAAAAAACAAATTATCTTTTTGAACTAGAATTGCTCACTTTTGAACAAGCTATGAATGTTGAAGATGTTGATATGTTATTTCCAGAAGATATCAAAGTGAGTAAGGATGAGGATAAGTTAGATATTCTTGATGATTCTCTGTACCAACATGTTGGGGCATAGAAACAGTGTGTTACAATGTATGAGTGTATCTCTTTACATACAGTTGGAGATAGTTTGCATGATGCACATAATCTTTTGATTAGTTCCTATGATTGTTTCACCTTTGACATGAAAACAACTAATCAAATTAAGCTTGATAGTACCAGCCATGTGGCAGAATATGAGTGCCATCTTTTTCAATTGGATGAATTTTTTGTAAAGTGTGGCAATGTGCAAAACATTGAAGAATGTTGTTTTCAACCTGAAAATATTTTAAATGATAAATATTATGAGTTGTTGCCACATGAAAATAAGTATTTTAAGAGTATGCCTAATTTTCAGATGCATGGTAATTCTAAATTTGTCAATAATGTTGTATATAATGGGCTTTTGGGAGATGTTGGCATTTTTAATCAGGAAAATTGTAGTGATATTTTTAGATTGGTTTCAATGAAAAGTGATGAGAACTTTGTCTATGATAGAGGTAAGAAGAGACCAACAGTTTTAGGTGGCCTTGGGCCATCAGATATGGTTTGAATTGTCAAACTAGTGTAGTAGGGGGCAGAGATGACTTTTTGACTCTATCACCCAATGAAGTAGGCACCCAGTCTGCTTCTCCAAAAGATCTAAATTCTTGCTATGCCAGCAAGAGGAATACATCCCCAGTCAGAGCCACTGATGGGGCCCTAAAAAAATTTGTTTCATCTCGAACCCTTGTTACATTTGGATGTAGGGTTGTTATCTAAGGGTTTAGGGTTTTATTCGTTATAACTACTTTTAACGTTCTATTTGGTTGTTGACTTCATGTTGCCCATTTCTAATCATTTTAAATCTCTTATGTCCATCATTGTCGTCAAGTGACCGGTCCCTCTCGCCTAGGTCTGAATTTCTAAATTTTATAAGGTTAAGGTAAGCACCTTTTTTTCCCTTACATCCTTTGCATTTCGCGAATTAGAAGTTTTTGAGCCCATTTTCTCATTTCATCCTTAAGGATCCCCTTCACTAGAACAACTTAAGTGCATGTGTTTAGGGTTTTCACTTAAGTCCCATCAGCCATCTTACCTTATCGTTTATCACTGATTACTTTAGAAGTGCATGTTTTGAATTAGTGACGAGCGATGAAGCGGTATTTCTTTGATCCTGCTCATCGCAAATAGCTATTGGAAGCTCTTAAATTGAATGCGCGATGAATGAAGTTCCTTGTATTATTGAGGGATCACTTATCAGTAATGTCTTTGGAGCCTTCAATATTATAATAGTGATGAGAGATGCCCCCGACCTTATGTTCTTACTTTACATCATGTATCGTGGATATGTTTTAAGTGCTAAGTTCCACATTAGCGATACACAATACACATTGTCACTATGTAAATCCTCTCATCGCTAATTGCTTGTAAACTATATGAGGAGAATTAGTGATGAGAGTATGTGCAGGATCATCATGGAAAAAACATGCCTTTAAGTGGCAAAAAATTCAGAAAAATAAGAGTTAGGGAACTTGACATAAAAATTTCAATAAGTTATCTATATTATTTCAAAAATATGTAAGAATAGAATTTGTAGAAAATTGAATTTGGTTTCTAAATTGCTAGGTTTATTTTTAAAAAAAGAAAAATCTATTTGGTGAAAATTTGAAATTTCAATGTAGTAGTACTTAAATTTCAAGGAAAAAATAAGAAGTAGGTGTTTGTCTAACCACCCGAACCACAATAAAATGATAATATTTTATTATAATATTTTAGACTAAAGTAGAGGACTCATGTCTAGATGTGATGCATATTTTTTTGTATTTTTTCCAAGAAAATAATTAATTATGAATTTTTATTACAGCTTTTAAAAATATAAAAACTCGATGTCCGACCACTTAACTTGGTCAAAAATTCATAAAATTATTTTTTCTTTTTTTAATCCTATAGTATGCGAAGCATAGAATGTGATGCATGTTTTAGATTCCAAAAATGTGATACCGTTTGAAATCTATAGATTTTTTTCAATCGGCCTATCAATCAGGACTTTAGTCGTAATTCAAATAGAAAATGAATAATAATTATTTATTAAATTAAAAGTATTAAAGCATAATTTATATTGGTGGAAATTTGAGAGTCTCCTTTAATAACCCTTTTCATCTCATCAATTTTGGGTATAAAAAAAGTCATCAGCCACATACCCTACAAATACCCATCATATTGCCACTTTTTGGCCCATCATGATCCTGCACATACCCATGAGCGACGGCCTTATTTTTTATTGCTCATCACAGATTCATTTCAAAGCTTAAGTTCCAAATTAGTGATGAGCGATGGTATTCTCTGAGATGTTTCTTTTTCCAATATGATAAGATCTAATGTGCGATGTCTCTTGTACCATTGATTTTCATGCAGGTGTATGTGTCAAAATTTGATTTCTTCACTACATCTCCCATCCTTGATAGGATCCAAGGTGCAAAGTTTGAATTAACAATGTGCGATGGAAGGGTGGGTGTGATAAAAGAACAGGCCACAGATCCAAGGGCTGAGATTTCATCATGGGGATGTTTACATCACTAATGAGGCTAATGAAGGACGAGATGCATCCATGATAGGCTATGGTTATTGTTGAAGAAGGCAACATGGCAGAATCCTGAGGACTTTGCATAAAGAAAAAAGGAAAGTAGCAAGATGACTAGAGAACCATTGATGTGGTTTCAAAATAGGATGATACAATGGACTAAACTTCATCACGACCATAATTTCATCACTGTTTGCACCCTAAAATTTGGGGAAGATCAGCGATGAGTGATGAAGTGTATAAGGAAATATTCTCTCTAAAAAACACACTAATCTTAAGTACTTCACCAATATTAATGAAGGAGCACGGATTAGGTTGGCGATACATGCTAATTGTCAGATCGCATATGATTTATCAAGACTAAAGAAGAACATGGCAGCATTTGAGATAGCATCGTTGTTTTCTAGGAGAAAGTTGCTAATGGTCAAAAAAAGATGCTCATGGTGACCTTAGATAAAGTTTTAATTGCTTTAAGATCAATGGCCTAGATTCAAAGCTGAGCTATTGATTTATCAACTCGCTCGCACAAGGATTTCTTGAATCCTTAATTCTACATGCTCCAATTGTCTATTTAATGTAGGTTGATCATTGTTCATTTTCACAATCTTTCCAGTCTTTAGTGAATGTAAGGCGAAGTGTGAAGAAGAGTGAGAGGTTGTTTGTTTTTCCTAAGTTAAATATTAAGTGTTCTTGTCCTGAGTAAGTTGGTTATAAATTGGTTTCTCTAGTCTGGTTAGGAATTTTTTTGTTGGGTTGGTTACAATTGTCTAGGTTTATAGTTGTGTCTCCCTATAGCTCTGTCTTGAATTATTAAATTTTGCTTGTTCTAGAGATGGGGAAAACTGGTGTGACATTTCAACATGTTAGAAGGTCTAGCCGACTCAATGTATTTGAGTATCATGAGGATATAACTAAGCAAGAAGCCCAAGCTTCTCCTGAGGTTTAAAAGGGTAAAAGGAGGGTTAGAGGTCATAAGAAGAAATCAATTATGCAGAGTATGTACAGCTTGAGAAAAAGGACCATTCTGGGAGAAATGGTCAAGTTCAAAGGCAAAAAACTGGCTCAACCAGTAAAGAAGGCTAGGAAAATAGATAAAAGTCATAAGGCCTACCTGGGAAAACACAATTCTCTTATTGTGCTCTCTGATACTCCTTCGGATGCTGAAGGTGACACTAATTCAGGATATGGCCAATACCTTCTTTCTCTAGTGCCATATGAAAGCTCTAATGACAATGTGGTGATGGTCCCTCCAGTTTCATCGAGGAAAAGGAGTGGTCGGGCATTCTATGATGTTGACGACTTTGAATAGGGTCACCTCCTTTTTTTTGTTTTTGATGACACCATGGTCTTTGCATAGGAGGTATTTATTTTAGTATGTCCATGGTTTCTCTTTTGCTCTTCCATGTTGATGTGGAAGTCCTCTGGCTAATATGATATGGAATCTTTTTTGTTTCAACAATGAATGTGGTGACAGCGACTAATGGTATCCTACACATGTGTTTTTCTTTTCCTCCTCCCTTGTTCCCAAATGATTGTATAAGAAACTGCCTGGGGAATTCTTCAAGGAATCAGTTAAAATTAGGTTTTTTGAAATGAAATGAAATGATAATGAAATTGTAATTCAACTGGATGCTTGTTGATCCCCTATTTATAAAGGGGATTTCATGGCTGATTTAAGAGAGTTTAGAAATTTTGAATCCAGAATAGGTCAAGATGAATGTTATGCTCTCGAAGAAAATAGAATGTAAATAGATACATTAGCAAATATATCATAAGCTAATCTAGGGCGAAAGTTATACTGTATGAAGATCTTAAATATGGTTTTACAAAGTAAATATCAGCAATGAAAAGAATTTTTGTTTCAAAATATTGTTATCATGTGTATCTTTCTACTAAATTATGAATGAAGTTATTAAGAATAATTTCATTTGTCTTCTGTGATGCAGGAGCATCATGACACAATTATGCATCCATGTGGAAATTTTGAAATTTGATTCAATTTTGGTGTCTCAACCTTGTAACAAGGTCTTAGAGGTCATTTTCATATGTTTAGAGGTCAATATTTAATATTTGTGTCAAATTTTGTAAAACTGTGAAAATTTGTCATTCAAAAATGTAAAATTGCAAAACTTGCAAAAAATGAAAAAAGAGGCAAACTTGAGAAGGTGAAAGGTCATTTTTGGTTTAGGTAATTGGAAAGTAGTTAGAAGGTGAAAAGACAAGTTTGAATGCATTTAAAAAGTCCTTGTATGCATTTTTTAACTCATGGGTGATTGAAATCCTGATTTTGAATAAAGGAATCATTGTTTTATGCATGTTTCTTCAAAAATATACTATTTTCTAGTACTGGGTATGTGTAGGACCATCATGGAAAAAATAGGCCCTTAAGTGGCAAAAAATTTAGAAAAAATAGAGTTAGGAAACTTGACGTAAAAATTTGAATAAGTTATCTATATTATTTCAAAAATATGTAAAAATAGAATCTATAGCAAATTGAATGTAGTTTCTAAATTACTAGGTTTGATTTTTTTTTTTTTAAGTCTACTTGGTGAAAATTTGAAATTTCAATGCAGGGTACTTAAATTTTAGGAAAAAATAAGAAGTAGGTGTCTGTCTGACCACCTAACCACAATAAAATGATAATATTTTTTTTATAAGATTTTAGATATAAGTAAAGGATTCATGTCTGATGTAATGCATATTTTTTGTAAGTTTTTCCAAGTAAATAATTAATTATGATTTTTTATTACAACTTTTGAAAATATAAAAACTTGTATGTCTAACCACCTTAACTTGGTCAAAATTCATGAAATTCATTTTTCTATTTTTAATCCTATAGTATGCAAAGCATAGAATGTGATGCATGTTTTGGATTCAAAAATGTGATACTGTTTGAAAGCTATAGATGTTTTTCAATCAGCCTATCAATCGGACTTTAGTCATAATTCAAATAGAAAATGAATAATAATTACTTATTAAATTCAAAGTAAAGCATAACTTATATTGGTAGAAAGCTAAGAATCTCCTTTAAAAACCCTTTTCGTTTCATCATTTTTGTTTAAAAAAAAAGTCGTCAACCACATACCCAACATATTGCCACTTTTTGGCCTATCATGATCCTACACATACCCTACTGTACGAACTTGTCTAGGATTATATGCATGAATAAGTGTTTGTAAGTGATAATATGTTCAATAAACTTCCTTATGTAGTTTGTCTCATGCAAATTGATAAATTTTTGTGAGAGTTATTGGTGATTTTCTGAAAATTGTCAAAACCCTATTCTAGGGTAAATAGTGGTAAAATAAATTTTGTTTCTCTCATTTTAATCATTGGATTCTCTTGAAATTTGGTGTATAGTGAGTTTGATAAGTAATTCAAAAAATTCCTAAGTTGCAAAGGTTAAGCATGTGGTTTTCAGCGGTTATCACAAAGCCCTAGGAGTGTAACTAATGAATATGACTAGTAAAACAGAGTTTAAGAGGGTTAGCACTTTGGGTTTGATAAAATACCTTGAAAATGGACTGTTGATGTTTTTAGAGCATGTACAAGCCAAACCAAATGTGTTTCAAGCATTATAAGTGAATTTGGGCTAGGAGTTAGTAAAAGCAATAAACCTCGTTTGGAACAAAGCTTATTTGTCCTAACTACGCGTTATTAGACCTGATTTGAGACATTCTTTCCAAAGCTATATATACTAAGTTTTAGATATGTTTTGTAAACCCTTAAAAGGTGTCTTAATCCACCATTAGTTTTTGGTTTTAGGGTATATTTTGAAAACAAGTTATGACAGATGGGGGAAATGTTATAACAGTCATATGTTGAGAGTGGAAAATGAGGGTTTTGAATAGGAGTTTGATGAACTATCATGAATGAAGTATGGGAAATGGCTTAATAGTGTTTTGTAGATAACCTTACATATTTCGATGCCTTGGGTGAAGAAATATGGCTTGGTAATTTGGATTTTGTTGTTTGTGGGGTCTTAAAAGGCCTAAATGCTCAATTAGGACAGTCTATTGTGGAAGTTCTCATAGTTGAGATGTTTAAGTTGAGGAATAGAATAGAGTTTGAAACTATTATACTAATGATGTTAAGGATCTCCGATGCATCTACTAGAATTTTATGCCTTTATCTCAGATTGGAGCCTTAAAATTAAGAGTTTTGTGAGGAAGGAAGAGTTCTAGTTGTTGTTAGGACAGTCTGGTAAGGAATTTCTTCAGTTTGTGATGACCATGTTGTTGATAGGATTCTAAGTGTATGCATTGGTTAATTCCCTCTGGTAAAGAGTTCCTTTGAAGGATTGAAATGTGTTAATATGTTGGGTTATTGTTAAGAATGCTTCAAATTTGACAAATGAGTTTGGATTGTTGCCTTGTGTAACTGTGGATTTGAGAAGTTTTAGTTTTGGATCCTTTGCTTGCATCATTCTTTCATTTGCACCAAATGAATGAGCTTGTTTTATGCTTCAATTCAATGAGTTTATTAAATGCTAAAATGAGACCATTAGTTTGTGAGAAAGGGATATAGGATTTAGTAAGGAAGCAATATTTTAAAACACATTGAGTTAGATTCTATAAAGTGACATGCTAATAGTCCATTAATTTTTTATGTTCAATCATAATTATATTTTTGATTGATTGCAAGTTATGACTCCATTTTTCCCTCAAATAGGGCACTGATTGTTTTATTAGTTTATCTCATGGCTAACTAAGCTAGTAATGAATTTGGCCTAAGATTCAAGATGAAGATGAATTCATAACATACTCTAAACTACACTGTGCCAAATTCCAGTATATAAACGCATTCCCTGAAACAAATAACACTTTCACCCAAGGTCTGTCAAGCCTTTGATGAAGTGATTTTCTTAAGGAAATGCATTTGTGTGAAGAAATTCTCTTGAGCGAATTTGAGATATTATGAGCATGCTTAGGATTACCCTCCTAGGTCTCACAGAGCTTGAAGAGAAGTGGGGTACTAAGTACTTTACTTAAAAGTGTTGGCCAATCCTCAACCTTGCTAATGATTGAGTTGTGAAAAATTCATAGGTAAGTACTGAGATTAAGTTTGGCTCTTAAAAAATTGCCAACACAACTAATACATTATCTATCTCATTCACTTTGGTCTACTTCTTTTCAACTTTTTTTAGAGTAGATTCCTTTTTTATTTCATATGTTCTAGTACTTGCTACTCTAATTGGCATTTAAAAGATCTCAAGGGGCTTCATGTTCAAAAATTTAGTGATGCGCCCTTGCATAATGAGAAAATGTGGGTTGTTGAAATTGAGTTGCACAAAAAGAAAAAGGTTTTGTACACATGAGGGTTGTGAAAAGTATCCATTGATATGGCACTTATATCTCCCTCCCACAACAATCTAACTAACATAATGTAAGGAACCTTGAAAATTTATAACAACTCTTAGTTAGATCAAAATTTTTATTTCAATGTCTTCATATGATTGAGAAAAGAAATGCTCAAAATAATTACAGGTTGGAAAACACAATGGATTTTGAGTTATTTCATTTTGTACGTTCAAAGCTAAGTGGTGGAGAGCAGGGTGGATTTGTAGGTGGAGGATACATAAAACTAGCCAAATTGAGTTGAGGGGTGACTAACCAATCAATTTATTTCCTATTTAGGGTTTTAAAACTTTATGTGGATTACAAGGTTTCATAACACCCAATGTATTCTAACTTGCAATTTTAAAAAGTAGTATGGATGTAATTAAAACCTTTTGTTCTTTTAAAGATAGTAGGAATATATTGTAAGGAACCTTCAAAATTTATAACAACTATTAGTTATGATAAAATTATGTTTCAATTTCTTCATATGATTGAAAAATAAATGCACAAAATAATTGTATGTCGAAAAACACAATGTGGGTTGTTTTCTATTTCATTATGCATGTTCAAAGTTAAATAATGGAGAGCATAGGGAGGAGTTACATTTTTTGGATACATAAAATTAAGTAAATTGAGTTGAGGGGTGACTAACCAATCAAGTTGTTATGTGTTTCTAGTTTTCCAACCTGCAATTTTACATACCATTATGAATGTAATAAAAAAATTTCTATTTACACAGTAATAATGTAATGAAATTTACCTTCAAAATGTATCATAATTGTTATATAGAGTAAAAATTTTATTTCAATTTCTTCATATAATTGAAAAATAAATGTACAAAATAATGGTAGGTTGGGAAACACATTTGGTTATAAGTTATTTCATTAAGCTTGTTCAAAGGTCAAGGGTGGGGAACTCGGGGAGGAGAACTTGCAAGTGGGGAATACATGAAACTAACCAAATTGACCTGAGGGGTGACTAACCAATTGGTTTGTTACATGTAGAGGGTTTTACAATAGTATGTGGGTTGTAGGCTTCATAACACAGTGTTTTCCAATCTCCAATTTTAGAAAATAGTATTAATGTAATTAAGACCTTTTTCTATTTACAAAACATGAGTGTAATGAAAACACCTTAAAAATTTACCATTAATGTAGTTTAAACTTTTATAAGTTGTGCAACATCACCTTTGAATTTTGATCTATCAAAATTCTTTAAAAGATCATTATAGTTAAATTGAACATTTCCTAATTGAGCCTCAAGATGGCTGATATCAACCTTCAACTTTTGAATTGCTTTAGATTCTTGCAAACACTCTTTTTCTAATGTCTCCATGCACCCTTCTTCATAAGAAATACCTTCAATTTTTGTCTTATTTTCTCAACTTCTCATCTTTTAGATTGTAGCTATCTCTAAACAACATTAAGTTCCTTTTCTTCTGATGATGAAATCTTCTTCTTATCTTTTACTTCCTTTTCTACATGGTTAATTTTATTAATATATTGTTTTTCTATAGTTTCAACACTTCCAAATATTTCTTTTGCATCTACAAGTTGATCATCGACACATTTTCCCCCATCCCCATTGCTCTTACCTGTTAACATCCCTTGCTCTTCCTTTTCATGATCTTCTTTAACTTCTTTTTCATATCTTTTACTTGAATCTTTATATCAATTTATCCCTCATCATCCCTTAGGACAACAACATCACTTTTCTTGGATATAATTTTAACTATCTTGAATAATTTTGTGTAGCTTTGCAACCAATTTTTGATCAACTTTGAGAGTTTCTTTATGATTAGAGAATGCAAAAATTTCTTTTAACATGTTCTTTGTACAAGACTTGCCTACCTTTTCATATAAGACTTTCATGTCTCGACCCAACTAATTCTCTTTTTCTTCCCTTAGATCTAATTTTTCCTTTTCCTCATCATCTATTTCCAATTGTATTTGTTCCATGGAATTCTTGTCTTCAATAATCTTTGACTTCATTTGTTCAACTCCACTTATAACATCATCTCTCACTTTCTTTGCTTGCACAAATTCATATGCAAAACAAAACCTCTTGAGTTCATTCACTTATCTGTTTCCATTTTCCCATTGCACATATTGCACATGCACCTTCCTCAACTTCTCAAGAACGAGAAGAATCTCTTCAATCAATACATTATTTATCTCATTTACTTTGGTTTGCTTCTTTTCAAGTTTTTTTAGAGTGAATTCCTTTTTCATTTCATACATTCTAGTACTTCATGCCTCCATTTTTGCATTTCCATTTTCTCATCACACATAGTGCATGTGCTCCTTCCTCAATTTCTCAAGAGTAGGAATAATATAGATACAGTCGATAAGTATTATCTATCTCATTCACTTTGGTTGAGATGCTTCTTTTCAAGTGTTTTTAGAGTAGATTCCTATTTTATTTCATACATTCTAGTACCTATTGTCTCTAGTTCTACATTTTCATTTTCCCATTTCACATCTAGTGCACATGCTGCTTCATCAACTTCTCAAGAGTAGAAAGAATCTCTTCAGTAAATACATTGTCTATCCCATTCACTTTGGTTTGCTTCTTTTGATGTATTTTTAGAGAAAATACCTTTTTCATTTCATACATTTAGTAACTACTTCCTCCTCAAGCATCGACAACATCTCAGGAAGCCTCCTATTCAAAACTTTAGTGATGTTCCCTTGCATAAGGGTATGTGCAGGATCATCATGGAAAAATTGGGCCCTTAAGTGGCAAAAAATTCAGAAAAATCAAAGTTAGGCAACTTGATGTAAAAATTTGAATAAGTTATCTATATTATTTCAAAAATATGTAAGAATAGAATTTGTAGCAAATTGAATGTAGTTTCTAAACTACTAGGTTTTTTTTTTTTTAAATCACTTAGTGAAAATTTGAAATTTCAATGCAATAGTACTTAAATTTCATGGGAAAAATAAGAAGTAGGTGTCTATCCTGACCACCCTAACCACAATAAAATGATAATATTTTTATAATATTTTAGATATAAGTAGATGACTCATGTCCGGATGTGATGCATATTTTTTTGTAATTTATTTCCAAGTAAATAATTAATTATGACTTTTTTATTACAACTTTTAAAAAATATAAAAACTCGTATGTTTGACCACCTTAACTTGGTCAAAACTTCATGAAATTCCATTTTTTTTAATCCTATAGTATGCGAAGCATAGAATGTGACACATGTTTTGGATTCAAAAAATGTGATACCATTTGAAAGCTATATATGTTTTTCAATCAGCCTATCAACAAGGACTTTAGTCGTAATTCAAATAGAAAATGAATAATAATTATTTATTAGATTCAAAGTGAAGCATAATTTATATTTGTGGAAAGATGATAATGTCCTTTAAAAACCCTTTTCGTTTCATCAATTTTGGGTAAAAAAAAGTAATTAGCCACATACCCTACACATTCGCATCATATTGCCACTTTTTGGCCCATCATGATCTTGCACATACCCATAATGAGAGAAATTGGGTTTTTGACATTGAGAAATTTCTTATATGAAGTATCATGTGCAATTTTAAGTGTGTACTATGAAGGATACACTATGAAATCCCTACTAATAATTTTCCATAATAGATTGGTCTCATGGAGTTGTGTGTAACATTTTATTTCTATACATTTGATTTGTGGTGCCTTAATGTGTGTGCCCCCACCTATTTATTCACATCCTAGATGCTACTAAAAAGATCTCTATTAACAATTATCTTACCATTAGTACATCATTATTTGATAATGGTCTCATGAATTAGTAAACCTCTTTGTCTCCTTTTATATATATATATATATATATTAATATATATTAATTATAAGTGGTTTTCTACTACAAGATAATCATTTTAGTGGCATAAATTAAGTTTAGGATAAATTGATGATGGTTTTTGTCTTGTGGGGGAATATTTTGTTGATTAATTATATTTTATCAACTAGTATCAAATGATTTCATTTCACATCTCCCTCCTTCCAAGCTACACTATTTCCATTGGAAATTTTATTTTAATACTCAGATACTATAGATTCCATTCTTAGTAAAATCAGCTCTAATTTTAAGTGATTTTTTATACAATCTAAAGAGATCTTCATGGTGGTGTGGGAATATTTTAACTTTGATGTATGGATATTTTAGATTTTATAGTTTCACATCTTTTATCTAATTATTGTTTTAGGACCATTGAAGGATCCAATTGTGATCATGCAAACTACTTCTAAGTGTCTTTTTTATATAATGCATTATGTTTCAATCTCTATGTAGTGATTGTATTAGTTCTCTTTATTCTACTCTTAATGTATAGTTTCATCTATATAGCTGTTTTTTTATAGCTATAAAGCATTTAGATAAATTCCACTTTGTGATATCTATATGTATGGAAAATATGTTCATTCTAATAATTATAGAGTTCCATAATATTTTTGTATTAGGATATTTTTGGATTGAGTGATTTTGGGGGGTGATCTTGCACGGTTGATGCTACTTTTCCTAGTTTGGTGTCTCAATTGGTCTATTACATGATTTTTTTTAAGAGTTTATCATATGTAGATCCTTATTTTGATAGTTTTGTCACTTTTATAATTTTTCTCTATTTCTATTTCATAACCACAATTATAAGGTTTAATGAGAGGGAAATTATGAATTACATGGATATCCTAATGATCCTCTAATCCCAAAAGATGTCTTTAAGGCCTAAATATCAAACATACAAACCTTTTGGATGATCACATGTGTACTATATCTTGTATTCTACATTACTTGTACATTATATACCCACCTCTTACTCTCATATGAGGAATATCTCATCTTGTATATTTGTACAATGCATAACTTTATTAAGAATAATATTATTCTATCATATCGGTCTTCTATATTATCAACTATTATAATTCAAACATTAATGATCTTGGGTGAATACCTTCATAAAAAAATCTTATAAGAAAATATGAATTAGGTTTCTACTTCTTATTTTTATTTTTTGAAATAAATATAGCTAAAAATATTGATAAGATATCAAAATCTATGGATGATGTATTTCAAATTTTGTTGAGTGCTAATTTAATTACAACCCCTCTCATTCATCCATTAGATCCTAATTGGAATATTCTTGAATCATATCATTATTATGCATATTGCAACTATCAAAGAGTTAAAGGATATTAGACTTAAACTTTCTTTGGTCTAATGAATAAAGTGTAAGATATTATCATTGATAAGAACATAATTAAGGTTGAAGGTGTTAATGCTCTTAGAAATATATTGGATTCATATACTAATATTAGATTACTAATTTATATGTAAATCCATTTCCAAATGATTCACATGTGTTGAGGCACATGATATGGAAACTATTAATGATAAAGTGGACCATAAGGATATACTACATAATAAAAAAAATTGTGAGAAATATTTTTTATAATACTACACCTTCCTCTCCTACTTCACCATTGATTAATATTTCTAATGAAGCTTTCCCATAAAATAATTATTATGGCTCGTTTTATATATTAGGCAGTTTCAAGTGTTCATCACCTACTAAGTTTCTTATTGATCTTGCAATCCAATATATATTTTATTTTGAAGAGGTATTATTTAACAATCATATTAGGGATCAAGAATATACACAATTTGTGTTTCATTAAAAATGATAGATAAAATGTTAATCAACACATTGGGATGCATTATTGCACACTTGAGAGTTAACTTAAGGACTTACCTATTTTATGTCATGTGATACCATCTTCTAATAGATTTGGTGTATCATGCAGGGTGCCACAAATTGAGTAATGTATATCCATTCCTTCTATTTTACATAACTATGCTTATTTTATACACAAAGAAAAAGTGGTTAAAATTGAAAAGGCTCTCTATTTTCCAATATCTATTGCTAGTCAACTTACATCAAACACACAAATATAAAATGACCACAAGATGTACCTTATGAGAGAAATAATGATATACATGATTTATATAAGATACATTTTGAAGAGTTGTCACTTAGAATTTCAACTATAGATATCACTTTGAAGATTCAAACATGGATCTCCATCTTGAGAACCTTACAAGCTTGCCATTTAAACACAACCCCATCAACACCTAGAACATAATTATTCAATCTAAACTTATTGTACTTAATTAATTGCATAAGAAAATATTATTTTACTTTACAATATTTAAAAGTGATGCCACTATAATATCATATCATTTTTTCATTTAAATTTTCTTTTTAATATTTAAAAAAAAAGGTGAAAAAGAATCATTATAATTAGCCAATAGGCTTCCTTTGTGGACTTTCAAGTCCATAATTCACTATCAAACTTGTCTCACACTACTAAACCATCATCTCACGCCATTGCACCATCTTCAAATCAACTTTCAAATGATTAGGAAGATTTCCAAACAACTTTCAAGGGGACAAAATATATTTTCATTTGTAGTAGATCCGATTGTTATCTTTGCAGTAAATGTGATATCATTAGAATTGATTCACTAATGTCCTACCATTCATTATCTCGAGCTCTTGAATCTAGTAGCTCTTAAACCTCAATATTTTTTAGATTTAATTTTTGTTTATTGTGAACATATTGAAGCAAGCGCTCAAAGGAGATTGGTCTTGGTTTGCCTCATCTTTTTAAATAAATTGTTGTGGTTAGTTTTCATAATATTTTTCCTCCAAACTCGGCCCATTTTTCTCATCAGCATTGTTGATAGTATGACATGATTTGTGTAGAATTTTGAGGTAAGTCATTTATCCTGGTGATAGTGATTTTTTAATTTTAGGTATCTATACTTGCCACTCTGGTTAGTGTGTTGTTAGATGACAAATATTCTCATCTTTAATACCAAATTACTTTAGAATATCTATTTTAGGTTTTAAATTCTTAACTTTATAGTGCAACATCTTAGGAAACCCCATGAGAGCTTTGCACAGATTAAGATTTGAGCCAAATAATCATACAAGTATGGAAATTTTAGGGCTTAAGTTACACTCCAAATTGAAGCAAGGAAATCTAGGTCCTAGAGATAAGATACATCCCAAGTTATTACTAGTAAAACCTAATTCCTTCATGAACTCAATCTTGGGCTTTAACTAGGTATCCAATTTGAGAATCAAAATAGTGGGTTGTATAAAAATGATCATCCTTACCTAATCTTTGGTGAAACCAGAGTCTCTAAAGATCTAGATTTTCTTCTAATCTCTATGGATGGATTTGGTCTTAAACATTTATGCATGCATACTACAAAGAATTGATACTTAGGATTCAAAAATCTCACATTCATTGAACAAAAATTGGGTCATAACATTTTTTTGCCACTGCCTATAATCATCTTTTGCTTATTTCCATGGCTCATTTGTTTCAATGTGGCATTAGACAAAAATGATGTGGAGAACAATGGTTTTTTTATAGAAAATGCTATATCGTATGGAGTACCTAACTAGTAAGAGAATACATTTGAGAAATAGCATTGTATGGACATTCACCAAATCAAACTATGAGCTAATAAAACCCTAGGCAAGTAATCCAAGTTGCAAGAACCCTTGAAAAGAGAAATATGATTGGAGAATGAATATGTAAATGCATAAATAAATTCTAGAGGATATAACCAACACCCATACAATAAGTACAAGGAACCTTATGAGTTTGGATATAATAGTTATTAGGTGTAACTTTATTTTTTTGAGCCAATGGTGGTGTGGGTTATCTTCCATGTTCTCTCCACATCATTTACAGACATGTCAAAGGCTGAATTTGACACAGTAGACTGGTTGACATGTCACCATTCAAAAAAATTAATTCCACCTCCCTCTGACACAAATTTTGATTCCATTCCTCAAGATTTTTTGATGGTGGACTCATCTACCAACAATACCTATTTCCCACCACAAAACAACTAGTTTCTCCAAAGATAGGAAATGGATGCCCTATCCATTTAGTGAAGCATGAAAGGAATTCACTAGTCAAAGAGTTTGGCATTTACTTTCACCCCCAACGACCCTTCACCTTCCTCTGCATTGTCACTCATTTTTCTTTGCAATGTCATTGTTTATTTTGTGAAGAGACAAAGTCTTCAAAAGTTCTTCCTTTTGTGGAACACACAAGAATGTTGCATGTGCATTTTCCCATATTCGCTCATGTTGCAAAGAGCAAGGGAATGGTAACTTGCAACAAGACTGAGATTTTTCCTCTTCCTACAAGCATGGTCTCAATTGCTATCAAAATTATTTGTTATATGAAAGGTAAAGGTCCATGCAAACTAGATCCTCTGCCACCATTTCTACACATCATAAGGACCTAGTATATATGTTATTTTTCTTTACTATTTTATAATTGTAGAATTTATTTTTTCTTAAACTGCATGCCTAATATCTTACGCCTTTTTCCTTTTTTGTTTTGTTAGTCTACTATCCTCATATTCAATAACGGACAGTGTTGTGTTAATGTGATGAAAGGGCTAGGAATAGCTTGCAAACATGTAAAGATTTTGGCCATTATAATGGAAAATCCTCTCAAAGAATTTCCAAATCTAGAATCTTTTTGGGGGGGTTTTATTATTGGTATTTTTTGTTAGATGATTGGATTTTTTAATATTGTTATTTGTTGTTAACTAATACTATTGTAATGATTTTTTTTTTGTGGAAGAAAAAGAAAACTATTTGAAGACAAATGATGATGAATTTTTGAGGTCTTTAGGTGCCATCGACTATAATCCAAGGACAAATCGAAGTGATTTCTTTGATGTAGAGGATGGTGAGAATTTGTACCCAATTAATGCCAATACATTAGATTATTCATATTTTTATAGTTGATTCATTGAAAATGTTTTATGGATTGATTATCTTGTTCTTCATTAATTATGGCTTTGGATATGATTTATCCTAATTAAGGTTAAAAAATTCCAACCCAAAGCATTGTTTCATACAAAATGAATACTCAAATTAATAGTAGTGAAGTCTTTATCATTTCATAGTTAAAATCAAATTAATAGTAGTGAAAGGCTTAATAGTTGTTAGTATTTTAAATATTGTAAACCTATTGATGACTATCTTGTAGCAAGACTATTTTTATTGTTATGAGTTTGAATTGCAAAGAGTGAAAGGCCTAATAGTTGTTACTATGATCCTAATTTCTCATTATTATATGTTTTCTTTTTTTCTTCTTGATTTTGGAATATTTGCATAGAACAATTGTAGGATGTCTAGTTTGTTTTATTAGGTTAAAGAGGGAAGGGATTGTACCCATTTACAAAACAACCATAGAGGAAAAAGAGAGGAGTCTCATAATAAACGAGACAATAGAAAATAAAAGAAAAAATAATTAAGAGACCAAAAAAGAAAAGTAACCACAAAAGAAGTGAAAGCTAGTGATGGATAGAACCCAAAAAACCAACATCAAAAGAAAGTTCAAGGCAGTTTGAAACCAAACTTGAGAAGAGGCCTCAGATGAGGGGAAGGAAAAGAGTGGAAAGACATAGAAGGAATGATGTCTAGTTTGTTACAATGGTAATTTGGTTAACATTTTGACCCAAGTATATTTTTCTATCTTTTCCCAATTTTAGCATGAATTATTTATGCAAATTTACAACTATTAGATGACATTTGTTTGACATAAAATCATAAAATAATTGTCATGAAGTTTTATAGTAGCTAATCATTATAACATACTAAAAATGATTTGGGGAAATCCTCAAGGAGCTACAACTTAGGGACACATGCTAAACTTGATATCCTAAGATCGAAAAAAAAAAAAATCTATGGAGATAGGATAGCACATAAGGGCAAAAGAAGCTTTATCATTTTGGTAGAACCTTTGGCAAGAAATGATTGTGAAATTTTCAATGATTGCTTATCATTACCATCAATAGAAATTGATGTAAATAGAATGGCTAACTTTATTGACAATGTATGTGGTCATATCACCATTGCAAGGACAATGGAAAATGTTGTTGGAAGAGGATCAATAAGAGAAGAATCAAAACTAGAGATGAAGGCCCAGATTGATAATAAAAATACTAAGATTCCAAGGTTATATGATAAACTCTAGTACTATGAGTTGGTCAATCATGAAATCTCTCAATAGAATCAAGAAGCCATAGGTAAGATAAACATCCATTATGTATTCTTCTTGTATTGTGCTTTTAGACAATTCCTATTCATGTCTTTCTATATGTAGAGTTAATGGAATGGAATGGAAGTGATAAACTTTATTGTTATATTAATTCTATCATATTATTCATATAATGGAATATGTCGCTATTTAGATTCTTCAAAGAAATTTAATTGTTTAAAAAAATTGAAGGCAACTAATTATGCAGTACAATAATTATTTTTACAAATCAAAATTCATATTTATAGTCAAAATTTGTATAGATTTATATTATTAGTTCCTGCCGGTAGGCAGGAATACTTGTGCATTCGCCCGGAATGCATTTAACGGGAGCATGAACCAATCACATTTCGCCATTTAACATATTGCTTTTTTTTTGTATAGTTTTAATTTGGAGAGCTATTTTATATATTGGAAAATTAGCATTTATCTATTTTTCTATTCGTCCGAGTAGCTTTTAAAATCATTTTCGTTTTAAAAATTCAGGAAAATGCGAACGCATAAATTGATTAAATAAATTTAAGCAAAGGCATAGTTTAAAAGGTGGCGGCTAGAGGTACGTAATCCATGAATGCAGATTAAACGCATTAAATAAAATATCAGGAAACAGTGAGCGCATAAATTGATTAATTAGAATTAAGCAAAGGCATAGTTTATCAAACTAGCGGGTAGACGTACGTGATGCATGAAAAAAAATTAAATGCATTGAATGGCATTTGGATCGAGGTGAAGGCGGTGGAGTCGCTTGGAGGCCACGCGTGGCCAGGGTACTTTGGTCATTTAATATAGAGTTTGGTTACTTGGTATGCATTTCCATTACTTTGCGTGTGTTGTTTTTGTGTTCTGTGAACGATGTTTCGAGGGAGAGTTTTAGCGACTGAGCAGGATATGTTATAGTTACAGAGTCCAGACCCAAAAATGAGTTATTTGAAGCGATAATTTGGTAATTTTGAGAGTTTCAATACATTAAAATGGTGGACAGTGACAGATGAATTGCTTGAGGTCAGAAGAGGTAAGTTTTCATTTTTTAGTCTGTTTGATACAAGAAGTGCAAGTAGGGTTTCATAGTGCTTGAAGGCATTCGTATACTTTGATTATAAATTTGTGTTTTAAACTACTGTTATTATTGTTCATTCGAATTTCTTGTTGAAATGTGAAGGTTTCATCTACGTTTGATGGGAATTATGTAAGAAATCCTCTTGTTCATTTTACTGTATGCATGTCAGTCGACAGTGAGTTGCTTTGAGCTTTTCCGTTTATTAAACTACTTTTAGTATTATTTATTCGAATTTTTTTGTTGAAATGCGAAGGTTTCACGTGCGTTTGATAGGTATTATGTAGAAATCCTCTTGGTCATTTTGCTTCATGCATGTGAGCCCTGTAGAGTTTGTATTTCTTTTATTGTTGCAAGGTGGTCCCATAAAGAGGACTTTGGAACCAAAATTATGTGAACGTGTGCGATAATGAGAGCTTTGGAACAATGAGTCATAGTGTGTTGCTTTGAGTTTTGCCGTTGCCATGAAAGCATAAAGGATAGAGGAATCTCTATTAAAAGTCGTGGTTGTTGTCCTCGTAGGCATAAATGCAAACAATGTGAGCATAGAGAATACAGTAAAAACCTTTTACTTGTCGGCAAGCATAAATTTCTGTCGGATGTCGTCATTACTGTTCTTGTATGTTGGGGTTATAAAAAACTAGGAGAAGTGCAAGTAGGGTTTCATAGTGCTTGAAGGAATTTATATACTTTGATTATAAATTCGTATTTTAAACTACTATTAGTATTGTTTATTCGAATTCCTTGTTGAAATGCGAAGGTTTCATTTGCGTTTGATGGGAATTATGTAAAAAATCCTCTTGTTCATTTTACTGCATGCATGTGAGTCGACAGGAAGTTGCTTTGAGCTTTTCCGTGTAGTAAACTACTTTTAGTATTATCTATTTGATTTTTTTTGTTCAAATGCGAAGGTTTCATGTGCGTTTGATAGGTATCATGTAGAGATCCTCTTGGTCATTTTGCTTCATGCATGTGAGCCCTGTAGAGTTTGTATTTCTTTTATTGTTCCAAGGTGGTCCCATAAAGAGGGCTTCGGAACCAAAATTATGTCAACATGTGTGATAATGAGAGCTTTGCAACAATGAGTCATAGTGTGTTGCTTTGAGCTTTGCCGTTGCCATGAAAGCATAGAGGATAGAGGAATTCTGTTAAAAGTCATGGTTGTTGTCCTCATAGGAATAAATGCAAACAATGGGAGCATAGGGAATACAGTAGAAACCTTTTACCTGTCGGCAAGCATAAATTTCTGTCGGATGTCATCGTTACTATTTTTGTATGTTAGGGTTATTAAAAACTATGTCAAAAAAGTTGACGAGTCCAAATTACAATGTTCCCATAGAGCAGTGAAGTGATATTGCTTTTTTCTTTTTATTCTGTTTGGTACAAGAAATGCAAGTAGGGTTTCAAAGTGCTTTAAGGCAATTGTTTACTTTCACTATAAATTCGTATTTTAAACTACTTTTAGTGTTGTTTATTCGAATTTTTTGTTGTAATGTGAAGGTTTCATCTTCGTTTGATAGGTATTATGTAGAAATCCTCTTGTTCATTTTCCTTCATGCATGTAGTCCTGTAGAGTTTGTGTTTTTTTTTTTTAATTAGTGCAAAGTGGTCCCATAAAGAGGGCTTTGGAACCAAAATTATGTCCACATGTGTGATAATGAGAGCTTCCCAACAATTAGTCAAGAGTGTATTACTTTGAGCTTTTCCGTTGTCATGGAATCATAAAGGATAGAGGGATTCTGTTAAAGGTCGTGGTTGTTGTCCTGGTAGTCATGAATGCAAACAATGGGACCATGGAGAATGTAGTAGAAACCTTTTTTCTTGCCGGCAAGCATAAATATTTTGTCAGCTGTCATTTTTATTCTTTGTGTATCTTGGGGTTGTAAAAGACTATGCCAAAAATGTTGTTGAGTCCAAATTACAATGTTCCCATAGAGCAGTTAAGTGATATTGCTTTATAGAATAGTTTTACGCTTCAAGCAAAAGAGCAGTCAAATTCATTGCTAAGAGATTTGTGGTCCAGTAACCTGTGAAAATTAGCTTGTGTAGGTAATCTTCTTTGCATTGATACTTGTGTCTCTTGAACCTGGGAAAATGCTTGATAGTGTTTAAAATGGTTTTTGCTATTGGTATGCATCGTAGTAGGGGTACTATATATTGCTATTCTTTTAGAAAAAACAAAGGCATGGTTTATGTTTTCTGATGAAAGCTTTTTACATGGTGCAATGCTTTTCATTGGAAGAAAAGAGGTCGTGTAGTGATGTGCCTATGGCAAATCCTTCAAGCAAGTAGTTCCAGGTGAGTTTCTAGAATGAACCTTCTCTTTTGTTTGCAATTGCAAATAGTAAACAGAGAAAAAGGTTAATTCAAGATTCTCACTATATTGATTCTACTTGTAATCATATTGTTGCTTTTAGTTACAAGGACAATCTTTGCAAATGGGTATTGTGAGTGGCATATGCTATATGGTTCATAAAAATTAAGCATTTGAGGTTCAAAAGTAGATCTTTGTTTCAAAAAATTAACCTTCTCAAATTTTAAGAGTTTGATTCTGAATCCATATGTATGCTTTGATTAAAACTACTGGCTAAAAGGTGCATAATTCATTAATACAAAATCAATGTATTTAACAGCATCTGACTAGAGGCGAGATTGCTTGGATTGCTAATTAGTCTTTGAATATATAACAAATAAAAGAGATAAATAAGTATGATTGTCCTTGGCCACATTTCACATTTTGGCCTTTCATTGTGCATCTTAAATAGAAATTGGGTTTTGCATTGTTACAATGCATTTGGATACTTTGATTCTAAAATCATAGTTTAAACCATTCTAAGTGTTATCGATTCAAACCTTTCCTTGAAATACCAAGGATTCGTCTGAATCTTGGAGGCAACGTGCAGTTGTCTATAATTATCCTTAGCCACATTTCATATATTGATCTTTCAATCAAAGTCAATTTACAAAGTAGCAGTTAGACCTAAAGAAGGTTGAAGGACTATGTTGATAGAAAACCATATTTTCGACAATGGCTAGACAACCTCTTGAAATTGCTGTTCAAACTTTAAAGCAAATGCATTTTCCCTTCTAGTTAATTTCATTGTACATCTTAAATGCATTTTCCCATGAAACATAGTCTTTGTATGCATCCATGCATACAGGTTTGCATGTATATATGTGTGCATGTAATTGTATATATGAATGCATGTATCTATGTTGCCATGTATGTATGTGTGTATATAACAGATTATTGTTGCATTGGCTTAAAATGCTTTTTTTGTAGATGGCGCCAGCTACCCATCTAGTCATACTGTGATTAAACAATTAAGAATTAGTGCTAAATAATTGAAGTAAAATGACCCCATTCAGTTAGCAGATTGTTTTTTGTCAGCTCTTTACATGTTAACTGAGAGTCTTTGAAGCTTTTGCTGTTCATTGGCAGTCTTTGAAGCTTAAATGTCAAAGTCTATGTAGCATTTTACCAAATAGCTCTATCATTCATGATCATTTAGGCAAGTTCATATTTCCTTATTCATCCTTGTGTTGTCCCATATCTAAATAATTAGGCAATTGCTAGTTAGCCTTGAAGTACCTACAAATTCAAAGAAATAAATAATTGCTATTTACTTTCATTGTACGCGTTAAATGGAACTTAGGTTTCGCCTTGTTGCAATGCGTTTGGATACTTTGATTGTAAAGTCATAGTTTAGATCATTTTAAGTGTTATTGATTCAAATCTTTGCTTGAAGTACGAAGGATTCATCTGAGCCTTGTATGCAATGCATAGCTGTCCTATAGAGAGAGCTTTGGAACTAATGAGCTGTTATCAAGGATAGAGGAATACTGTCAAATATTGTGGTTATTGTCCTTATAGGCACACATGCAAAATATGGAAGCATATAGAAAGCAAGTTAACTGTTCAATAATCCCATGAAACATAGTCTTTGTATGCATCCATGCATATAGCTTTGCATGTATATATGTGTGCATGTAATTATGTATATTTGAATGCATGTATCTATGTTGCCATGTATGTATGTGTGTATATAACAGATTGCTGTTGCATTTGCCTGAAATGCCTTTTTGTGGATGGCGCCAACTAGCTATCTAGTCATACTGTGATTAAACAATTAAGAATTAGTGCTAAATAATTGAAGTAAAATGACCTCATCCAGTTAGCAGATTGATTTTTCTCAGTCCTTTACATGTTAACTGAGAGTTTTGAAGCTTTTGCTGTTCATTGGCGGTCTTTGGAGCCTATATGTCACAGTGTATGTAGCATTTTACCTAATGGCTATATTATTCATGATCATTTAGGAAAGTTCATATTTCCTTATTCATCCTTGTGTTGTCCCATATCTAAATAATTAGGCAATTGCTAATTAGCCTTTAAGTACCTGCAGATTCAAACAAATAAATGATTGCAATTAGCTTTGTATGCATTTAAACTATTAATCAAAGGAAATTAACAAACTAGACCTAGACAACCATGCCTATGTTAATGTGTTGAATACCAAGTATTTGTGCATGGGTGTATATGAATACTAAGAGTTGTGGTGTCTACTATTCTGTAACGCGTAGTATTACTTGTACAACCAAGCAATCTGTGAGTAGGATTCATAGTTCATAGCATCCAGATACATTCAAGGACAGACACAAATCAAGGTTGTTAGCATCCTGATAAGGAAGATGCTGAGATACATCCAATTAATGTATGTCACATCTTAAAAACAATAAATCCCATCAAACGCAGATGAAACCGTCGTAGTTGAATAAAAAAATTCGAATAAACAATACTAAAAGTAGTTTAAAGTACGAATTTATAATCAAAGCATCCAATTGCCTTACAACACTATGATACCTTACTTGGATATCTTGTATCAGACAGACTAAAAAGGAAAAAGCAATATTACTTGATTGTTGTATGGCAACATTGTAATTTGGATTCTACAACATTTCTTGACATAGTTTTCTACAATCCCAAGATACAGAAAACAGTAACGACCACACCTAACAGAATTTTTATGCTTGGTGGCAGGGAAAAGGTTTCTACTGTATTCTTTATGCTCTCATTGTTTGCATTTATGCCTATGAGGACAACAACCATGACTTTCAACAGAATCACTTTATCCCTTATGCTTTCATGACCATGGGAAAGCTCAAAGCAACACACTGTTGACTGATTGATGAAAATATCTCACTATCATACATGTTGACATAATTTTGGTTCCAGAGTCCTCTTTATGGGACCACTTTGCAACAATTAGAAAAATACAAATTCTATAGGCCTCACATGCATGAAGTAAAATGAACAAGAGGATTTGTACATTATACCAATGAAACGCAGATGAAACTTTTGCATTCTCAACAGCTAATTGGAATAGATAATACTAAAAGTAGTTTAATATATGCATTTATGCCTACAAGGATAGTAACCATGACTTTTAACAGAACTCCTCTCTCCTTTATGCTTTCATGCCAATGGAATAGCTCAAAGCAATACACTATCGACTTACAAGCATAAAGTGAAAAAGTAGTTTAAAATATGGGATTATGCCTATGAGGACAACAACCACAACTTTTAACAGAATCCCTCTACCCTTTATGCTTTGATGCCAACGGATAAGCTCAGACGCAGATGAAACCTTTGCATTTCAGCAAGAAGCTCAAATAAATAATCCTAGAAATAGCTTAAAATATGAATTTATAATGACCGTATAACAATGTCTTAAAGCACTATGGAACCTTTCTTCCATTGTTGTTTGCATGCACCTGGTTTAAACATTTAATTATTGGTTCTTGATAATGGAACGAAATGAACTTGGACAAATGGAAATAGAATTACCGCATGGAATTGGAACATCGCTGTTTGCATGCCTTTACCATGATAGCAGATTTGCGTGAATGACACTTATGTGAATCTCAAATGTCATAGTGTATGGGTACATGTGTCAAGTAACTTGTTCCCAGGTCTTGAATTTGCAGCAACAACATCTCATATGACTACATAGATCTGCAAGATAACAAAAAATGAAATGCTCAAAGCAATCACAATTCATCTCTAGTCACTAAAATCTATATTTCATGGAAAACAAGCAAGAACCTTTGAGTAGATGAAGGTCATGAACATTGAACGAATAGTAGAACGGTCAGCACAACATTTAAGAAAACCTATGGTGTAGATTCCCTTTTCCATTATCAATTTTATTCCCAATTTCATCCATTAAGAACTTTGTCAACCTCTTGAATCTGCTATTAGCCATTACTTTGATCCATGATTTCCATTTCTTTAATCAATGAATTGCATATCTTTGATCCATGAAGAACTTCTTTTGGCTGTGCATCCATGTATTCTATATCTTTGAGGATATTCTTCATGGATGACATTGGGAATACAATTGATAATGGAAAAGAGAATAGGTTTCCTTAAACGTTGTGGTGACTGTGATACTAGTAGTTCAATGTTCATGACCTTTATCTACTAAAAAGTTCTTGCTCATTGATACCTTGGTAATAAAACTTGTGATTTTGTATTGCATATGTCTCATGTTCTTCACCTTGAAATGTCTATACTGAAATACAGTAATAGAAAGTAATAAAGTAATTATAGTAGTACAAAATAATTCCAATCAAAAACTAATCAAGAGTAATACAAAATACTTTACAACACATTGTCTTTTACAACTGTCTATGAGTTGTTGTTTTCACAACACCATGTGTTTTACAATCTACAGTTTAACAAAAAAGTGGTCAAGAAGTAAACAAAAAATAGATAATGGAAACTCAAATTCAATGTTTTAGTTTCCATTTCTCATTTAATAAGTCTTCCAACATCCTAATCAGATTCACTCTTTACATTTTATTCCTTTACTTTTCTGACCTCATTCAAATGATAGGGGGACCATACGTGAAGCCACTGAATAGCCCTTCCATGATTTGATGGAGCTGTTGTGAGGTGATTTCATGAAAGCTCAAGTGTCATAGTTTATGTGGCGTAGTAGCTAATAAGTCCATCTTACATTGTGCTAATGACAATTTTATTTGTCTCAGCTATCTCTAAACCATTAATCAAATTCAATTAACAAACAAGTCAATCTTGCACTTGACTCAACAATGAGACCATCTCACAAGTGCTTGTTTGCTATTACTATGATTAATGATAGAATTGGCTTAATTTACATACTGAGTGTGGTCTATTAGCTGCTTGGCTTAACAGCGTTGTGTAACATATTGCCATCCCTTTATCTAATTTCTTTGGACACAAATGCTTTACACATTTGATTGCAATAGTAACGTGTCTATGAAAATGGGAAAATAGAGACCATAGTTTAGTTATTTTTTGTGTGCGTATATATGTATCCTGATACATATAAGCTCAGCCTAGCATTTAAGAAAACAGTTTCTATGTACAGTGAAATAGCCTATTAGTGTTACTGTATGCGACTGCCATATAACAAAGTAAATTGGTGCACGACTATAGTGGCATATCCAATAAAAAACATGGACACATGTATACGCAGTTGCATACAGGGATACGTAGAAGCTTATATGAAAACTTAATTATGGTTAATTATAAAACATCTATGTACACCAAATCAATTAAACCAATCATGGCCATTCATATGCAAAAAAAAAAAGGAACTTCTTGAAAAGGATTTATAGACAACGAAGCAAACACAACTGTAAACCGAAATTGCAAAATCTTTGGCAACATCTTCCTTTCTGTTCCTTATGCTACAAATATTCAATAGCTTATAGCTGTTCATATTAATTGTATCTCTTAGTGTATGTTAAAGCCATCTGCTTACTCTATTGCTTTCGGTATTATTTCATGAAAGCTGAAATGTCATAGTATATGTGGCATACGAGCTAATAAGTCCATCTTACATTTTGCTCATCACAATTTAATTTGTCTCATTTTTCCCTGAACCATTAATCAAAGTCAACTAACGAACAAGTCAATTTAGCAATTATTTTGTGCAAATTAAGCCAATTCTATCTTCTACTCATTAATGAAATTAACGAATCAGTTTACCAAGATAGCTTTGAGACAAGTTAGGTCAGTAGTGAATAAAGCT